>JAAXYV010000608.1:0-11676 GCA_036851875.1 Novacerus sp. FZ-2019
ATTTATAAAAAAAAAGCTAACAAATGGAATTATTATATCATAAAATTGTGAGGTTGCGGATACAATGCTCATGCAAACAATTTGCCACACAAAAGAAAAAATTAAAACTAGCACACTTGAGAATATATATGATTTTCATTGAATTGTTAATTCCTGTTAAACTAATTTCCAACAGGTACTATTTTCTCATTCAATAATCAAATAGTTTAGCTCAGAAACTAAACTAAATTAAAGTACTTGTACTATTCTGTAGCTAGACAGGTTTGATTAATATACTAATATAAGCTTAATATTTGTAGCAAGTTGAGACTATGTCATTTCATTTGTCAATATCAACTACGAAAAATTTATTTTGAATACTTGCAATGAAAATACGGATTTTATTAATGTTTTGTATTTTTGATTGTATTATTATTTTGTTCAGCATATTAGCTGTCAAAAATACACACAAATATAGCATTTATTTTCCTATCAACGATTACATAGAATGTCTGTCTGTATTATAACCATTTAGTTGCACAGTAAAAGAAATATAAAAATGTATACTGAAATGACCTGATGAAACCGATTCGACAGAATGTTCTTCAATTCGTTTGTAATCCGTATGATTGTGACCGTTGCCAATATTGTCGGGGTGATCACAAACGATATCAGTGTGATCCAGGTTCTTACTAGATTCTTCTAGATCGGTAACAATCTTCTCAGGGTTATCTCCTGGCATAACCGTCGCGATCGGTTCGATCACAATGTACTACTGAATTGAATATAAAATATTAATTAATTGTTGTTCTTGGCTTACATAAATAAAAAGTTTAACATCATACATCTACACAACTAGACAGAATTTTCAATTCATTCCAAATAAATATTTTTTGTAACCAGATTCATTTTAATTGAACCAACAGTCAAGAAACACTACGACTTATTTAAAACTAAAATACTTTATTCATGTAAGAACAATTAAACTCTGTAATAATTCTTTCACAAAAAGTTTCAAAACAGCTATATAGTTTCAGCATTCCCTTTTCAAACACACACAGTGTACTGAGATAAATAAAAATCTTTTAGTTTCCAAACGTTTCCATAATATTATAATAATTAATAATAAATACAAGACATTGTATTGATGATAGTGAGTTGATTAGTACTTAAATTCCTTACCTATAAGGCAGGCCA
Source organism: Novacerus sp. FZ-2019 (assembly GCA_036851875.1). Lineage (NCBI taxonomy): Eukaryota > Metazoa > Arthropoda > Collembola > Entomobryomorpha > Tomoceridae > Novacerus > Novacerus sp. FZ-2019. The sequence continues at coordinate 1,177 of JAAXYV010000608.1, forward strand.
CACGTACACTCTGGGAAATCACAATTCCAAGAAGAGTGCAAATTACAAACCCAAAATAATGTCTTCACTGTTTACTGCTCAAAACTGCTTTAATGAATAAATTTATCTGCGATGGGTAATCGTTTCAGGCTGATTATATTATTTTAAGTTTATCTTCGTTACTTGTATTTATCTTGTATTAATCAAATTTTAGTGAAAGATTATAACCTATAAGACACATGAAGTTTTGGGGGAGGTTTCCACTGACATACTGCACTGTCTGGCTCCAACATTAATCAATTGAAAGTTTAATCCAAAAATAAGCTATGAAAGCGTTTTTCACTACTAAATAAAAAACTTTTCAGTAATATCTTCGATTACAAACATTTGTGAATATTGAGGGCTGCTACTACAATGATGATGTCATGCATATACTGGACCAGCAAGTGTTGTGTGTGATGTAATCTGAACTACTAAAGTGAGTTAACTAACTCCATACAAACTTATGGTGCATAATGGTGAATCACGAGTACGTTAAATTACTGTTTTCTCATTAGATCACAGTACTAAACACAAAGTGAGCACATACACTAGACTCGTTCTTATAATAATACAAACCAGTATAAAAAAAACAATCTCCTTTCGATTCCTTTGTGTTTGTAAATGCTGACTGATAAATAGTGTCGAGTTCGTCGACTAAACGTTGGTCCTAATGTACTGTTACAATTAAATGACACCTCCTAAATAAAACTAACAATTCTATATAATAATAATAGTAATATATATATGAAGGTTACGATAAGCGTACTAAGTGCGAATACTTCTACAATATTTCCTTTCAGCGATCGATACAACAATGCTTTCGCTTAATCTAAATATCGGAGTCATTAAGGAGCACAGTAATAGCGTAGTAGAGGAATAATCAAACAAAGAAGACTAGTGGACTATTTTTTTTTACACTATCCAACCAAACACCTTTTGTGTAATTTAATTGTAATAAGACTTAGAGATTCTCTCTCCTCAGGTAAAAGTAGTCTTGCTTCCTTCGCCGAGGTTGTAGGTTGAAGTTGTAGATAAGTAAAACGCAAGTAAGTAAGTTATATTTGTTGTAGTAGTAGTAGTTCTTCTAGGCAATTTGTTTCCTTAGTATTGTGGTTTGGTGTATGAATAGTGGTTGTACAGTATAATGCATATACATATAAAAATTCTTCTTCAAACAAAGTTCACCTGTAATGTAAGTAATTTGTATATTAATATAACCACTGTTGAGTATTGTTTCGCACAGTTGTTTACGTTGTGAAGAAACCTTTTAACTTACACAGAGAGCATCGCAAATTCCAACCTCTACCAACACTCCCGTCGTCCTATTCTGAGCTCCAGCTTGACTCAAGTCCAAAACCAGCTGACTCAATGAGCTGTTCGTATTGTATCGTATGGCGTGGATCATGAGGACACCCACTATTCAATTCACTCTCTCTAGGCACTTCACTTACAACTTTTATACAGAAAATAACCCTGTTCCAATCCAACTCAGTCTTTATTTTCAGTCAGAGGCAATATACAGTACATATTGTGTACTTGGTACACAGGTATCGGTGATAGGTGGTGATTGCAATGATGATAGTACGAATATTAGAATGCACTCTGGATCCAATTCCTCAAGTTAATATTATTATTACTTTTTTTGTTGTATTTTCAGTTGACATCACAACTATCTTTCTAGATATAATATAGATACCTATCTATATTATCTATATACGTATAATATAGACGGTAATATAGAGTATCCGTATTTTTCATTTACTACGCATGATACCACGGTACTACTACAAACAGATACAACATACAACAACACAGCGTAACATGAAAACAACAAGCACTTTCCATACAAACAATCACGAGTACACACACGTTTGTGGATATAATTTTTTATAGTTAAGAAGATGCTAGGGAGATGATAGATATAGAGATGCACTTGTCTCGCAATATTATTATATTTTATTATAAATTGTATTTTATATTTTCAATTTCGAGGAGGAATTATTTAACTATTTTATTATTTAGGTCCTGCCTATATCCTAATTCGAAATTGTCTTCTAAGGTCAAGGAATACTGTAGGTATAATATATATATACAAAATATAATATTATGTAACTTATTTTTTTAAGCTCTACACCCAAGGAAGAGTATAAATTAGTTATCTGAAGATTAGTATATTATATATAGTTATGTTCGCTGTATGCTGTTTCTGCAGACAATAAGAAGGTATTATTCAGAGTATCAGTCAAACTATTTAACACTGTTGACTGTATATCCAGCTGAATAAGTTCATAATATATTCTTCACAATTCACAGTGGCACTGTTTATCCTAATGACTCTGCAGTTTTGTACGTTCATACCTCGTGTTCGTATATACCTTTTAGTCTTAGTAACTTAGTCAGAGCAGAGTCAGTATAGTCACTCTCAAGGCAAGTATGTGAAGGCTTGTGAGTTACTTTTAGAGATCTGTTTTCTATGCAAATTAGAATACTTGATGGCTTTATTTACAGTAATCTTCACTGCCACTAAAGAAATAACATAACAGAGCACCAAACAAACTAACAAAGTAGATTGAAATATACAGCCCCGTCCAAACCACATTAAACACCACCATCAACCATAACACATGTACACAAGTAAATATTATAATAATTCGCTAACTACACTTACTTTAGCTTATATATTACTTTTATTTATTTCATGTAGTGAAGATATAGATAGTACCAGGTGCAACAAAGCATGGCTTCGTACTAAGTAGTAGTGAGTATTAATTAAATGATTATATGTAATGAAAATTCAAATTATGAAAATTGTATATGTACAGAAATTATTTTGAATATCGAATAATTTATATAGGGGGATATTGGGATGTTGATGGACATGAGTTAAATATCTACTGAATGAAACTATTTTCCTCTTAACTCTCAAATAAAACACGAAATAAGGAGTCAGTTATTGTGTACTAATAATTGGATTTATTCCCATCTTTCTGTCTATCTAACGTTTATACTTTCGTAAAATATAAGTTGCAAATTAATGTATGTATAATGCAAATGGCAGAATTATGTATGAACAAGAGAACTACTGAGAACTTAACAACAGACCGTGTGGTAGCATGAAGGAAGGTCCGCAGGTGTCAATCATTCATTCTATTCTTTCAGTACATACGGCCTACCCCAAATTCCCACATCAACGCGAATTCGCGATTCATATATAATAAAAACTGTGGTGCCATGCTATATTCAGACACTAACTTAAACTTAAAAGGCTTACTGAGGCCACAATAAATAACAAGATACAATAATGATATGCATGCATGCATATAGAAGCAGCCTTTGTTGCCATTTTAATTGAGCTGTAATAGTACAATGTCACTGAATTGGCATGGACTTTTAGCATAATATGAGTTTGATTGGGGACCAGATTCTTGTTCTGTTTTTGAGCTAGTGCCAGCGAATAATGCCAAGAATTGGTTGCTTGCAGATTTTATAGGGATAGGGAATAAACAAGGAAAACATTGAGGAAAATGTATGCTACGTTCTCTGCATGAGTATGAGTAGAACGTGGTGGTTTGGTAGGGTAATCTTACCACACCGCATGTTTGAAGTCTTTGAAGCGCCTTTTGTGAAACCTGTAATGTGTGAGTGTGCGAGTTGTGTTGTGAGTAAAGCAATCTTGATGGCATCCAACAGCCAGCATTTTTACTAAATATTATACTATCAATAAAGACTTTGTTAAGATTATATAGTGTCAATTAGTTTTTATATTTTTTTTTGTAAACGTAATAAGATTATATAAATCTCGTTGCCAGTGTTTCCTAAAAGTTGACTGATCAATTCTGTTTTTGGAATTCATCAACTCAAGTTTCAATCCAAATCGTTTAGTAATCGACAGCATCTTATTTTTGTAACTAGAATTTGAAACCAGAGTTGAATTTGAATTTCATTTGATTACTGCAAATTTAAAAGTTTAAAAAATGGTGAGTACTATTCATTATTATTGTATCTATTCTTAAAATTAACATGTCAGTTTGATGACTTTGGTGCTATGGTTGTAGTTTGTAACAATGGTTACAGATGCATATGGGTTAATATATTCGTTTGATTTGTTTGGTTTTTATAGGGCAAGCGTAATCCAAAAAGTAGCAAAACTGGCATTAGCAAGGTAAAGCTGAAAAATATTAAAGGTGGTAAAATGAGCAAAGGGAAGAGAACTGCGTCTAAGCCGGTTGTGAAAGCGAGGAGGAAGCTCCAGCTTGTTATTAGACAACGAGCTAATAGAGCCAAGAATGGAACACGTATAATTATATTCAATTTTATTAATCGTCCATGAATTCGTAGGTGTAGTAAATGTGTAAAATGTTGTTTAATAAATATTTTAAAATCGTATGTGCAGTTAATCCTACTGTTGAGGAAGTGACAACTGAGGATGTTCTAGATATGATTGACACTGACGAGCTCGCTTATTTGAAAGGAGCTCAGCACAAAAACACGCAGTACCTAGTTGCCTCCGAATTAAAAAAGTATACAAATGCAAAAAGTATAAAAGAAATTGTTTAGACTATTTCTAGTTGTTGACTAATAATTACTGGTTCCACTAGAACATGTAAAGGGAGACGATCAAAACACCAAGAAAATGATGAGCTAGAGAATCAGTATGAATCCACATGGGCTCAACAAATGGAAACCATGAAGAAAATGAAATATCTTCTCCCAATCAAGACCAATAAAGGATTGGAAGAACAAACCGTCGAAGAAGAGTTACAAGAGGAGATAGAGTATGAAAATGAAACTGTGAGTGAAGAAAAGGACAGCAGTGACCCCTCGGCAAATGTAGACATTGAACGACATATTAATCCCTTAAATGGAGGAGTTATAAGTACTGCTATGCTTTTAGCCCGTCGTCAACATAAGCTAGCCGAGTATAAAGTTAAAATTGGAATTTTATCAGCGTCTTTCTTGGAAGATCCAGAAAACAGGGTAAGTATTAATTATTCAAGTTATTTAAAGTGCTTGTATTTTAGTAAACCAACAGTCGTCAGTTTGAAATGTTATATTTAAATGGTAGATGAGAAATTTGGAAAGTCTACTTGCTATGTTGGAAACCTCGGAGTCTGCTGTTGCATTCACAGTGCCAAAATTAGCTGCTATATCACTTCTTGCAGTTTTCCAAGATGTACTGCCTGCATATGCTATCAAACATAACCACACTCAAGGCGTCAAATGTATTCTTAAATTTCTCTCTTACATCCTATACAGTATTAACCAAATATAAATACCAGAACTTTCTGTTAGTGAAAATGGATACCAGACAACTCCAAGGGCATGAATCAAATCTTCTTAAACGGTACAAAATATATCTTCAAAAGTTGGAAAAGCTGGTTGGAAAATTCTGCCCGAGAATAAAGCCCAAGCAAGTGTTGAATGAAGTAAGAGTTTAAAGATACGGTTTAAAGACTAAAGTTTACAGATTGGTCATGTCTGAATCTTCTGAATTAAATTAATTTTTAATTCAATTTAGACGGAATCTAAGCTGGGGCAAGTCGCACTGAAGTGTATGTGCAGTATGCTTATAACTCATCCATACTTCAATTTAGCTGTTAATGTTGTCAATTTTATCATTCCATTTTTGAATAATTGGGATCCTCGTGTTCGAGAACTTGTTTTCAATGCAATAAAATCGGTATTCAGAATTGATAAACGAGGCGAAATATCCTACGAGGTGAAACTTACAAATTAAATGATGCGTATATAATTACCCAATAATATAAGTATACTAACTCAAGTTGTAACTTTTACTTGTAAAGATTGTTCGCCGCATCAATATTTTGGTAAAGGCTAAGCTTAGTAATGGAAAACTTGGATTAGTTCGACGGGATGTGCTTGATGTCCTTCTCTCTCTTAGAATCAAGGAAGCAGATTTAGAGAAAGAAAAAAAGGAAGAAATGGCACCCCAGGGAAAACTGACATTTGAACAGAGACGTATGCTATCGAAAAGACAAAGAAAGGTTAATATTTTGTAATATGAAAGTGGCCAATAGAAGATAGTACTTCATGCATGTGTTTACACATACATATATACCTATAACATATTCTGAATGTAGAAATCCAAAGATCTAGTCCAGTTGGAGAAGGAATTATTAGAAGCGTCTGCGGAAGAGAACAAATCACAGAAATCTCATTTCTTGACTGAAATAATTAAACTCGTTTTCACAATGTATTTCCGAGCTTTGAAGACCAGTCCTAGACGGGAGATGTTATCTGCTGTTTTGGAAGGACTTGCAAAGTATATATTTACTACCTATGTAAACTCTGTAATTCAATTATGTTTAATCAAGACGATTTCCGTGGACTAAGTAAAAAAATTTCATTTCAGATTTGCTCATATTATTAATGTGGATTTCTTTGATGACCTGCTGAAAGTTTTGGAAGGATTGTTGAAAAGTGGTGAACTACAACAGCGGCAGCTTCTTCTATGTGTTGCAACGGTTTTGGCTGTATTGGATGGACAAGGCGCAGCTTTAACTTTAGATCCAACCACTTTCCACAAATATTTATATGTTGCTCTTGCTCAGCTTCGATGTGGTAAATATTTAAATATTCTAGTTCTTGAATTCGTTGAAGTTATTGTTATTCATGCAAATGAGACAAAATGTGATACGTAGGAAAAGTTGAGACTGATGTGGGTCTTGCTTTGCGTTGCATTCGCCTTGCTACAGGGCGAAAAAAGATGCCTGGACCACGAGCAGTTGCTTTTGTAAAGCGTATTGCAACCATGGCTTTGCAACTAGAACATCATGATGCGATTGCTTCTTTAGTAGAGTTAAAACAGGTCCTTCGGGTGAGCTGACAATTCATAAATATTTGATCCGCTTGAATATATCTAACTATAAATTATGAGTAAATTGTCTAAACTCAATTAACACATCCTTGTATGACCAAAAGCTGCACACTTCTGCTGCAGTTTTGTTAGACTCTGACGGTGGCGGCGCAAGTGGTGTATATTTGCCTGAGTTAGAGGATCCAGATCATTGTTGCGCTCAAGGAAGCACTTTATGGGAGCTTACTGCTCTTTCGGTATGCAGTATATTAAGCGTACTAAAAAAATACACTTATAACGATCTAATTTATGATTAAAATTTTTAATTTTATGTTCAGTCACATTACCATCCATGGGTATGCCAAATAGCAAAGGGAATCATCTATCCCGAAAAGAATGAGCCTTTACCAACCGAAGTTTCTCATAAGTACTTTTTTTTATTTTGAATCAATTAATAGTACTAATACGACACGACGACTAATAAATATCAAATTTTTATAACATAATATAGAGTACCCGAGGATATTTGCAGAAAATTTGAACCCTTCGTGTCTATGGATTTTAACCCTTCATTAAAGGAGTCGCGAAAGTTAGCGCCAACGCATAAAACCAGAAATCGATTTGGGGCTATTCCGATAAAAACTCAAGATTTTCGAGATGATTTTCTGGTAAATACATTGATTAATGAAAATCCTTCTTTACTTGCAACAGGAAATTTTTGGACTCCAAAAATTGATCAATAAATGGAATTCTACAAATATATTAATTAATATGATGTTTTCCTGTTTCTATATGAAATGTATATACTTATAGGATCTTAGTTATGACCAAGCTCATGTTAATTACTTTTAGCCTTCCGGGTACTATAATCTGTATTATTGCAAAAACGTGTATCTAATCAGTTTTTCAAAGTTGGATTCGACTGGTTACCTGACCAAAATCCTTGGTTATGTATTGTAGTAGAGATTCTGTCAATCAAAGCTTGATTTGGTCATATTATCAATAATTAAAAAATGAGTTTAAAGTTTGAGTTCTCCGAATTACATTCTAATTATAAGTGTCAGTTTTTTACACGGCTGTTCTTACCGACACCACAGCATACATATAGCATCAAATTATTCTATATTTTGTATTATATAAGATTATTCTATTATATTAGATTTTAATGTGTAAACCTAGCCTCCCAATACTTCCAGCCAATTCAAATCCGCTGAATGTATATGCAGTGAAGTATTGTTTTTATCAAGTCTTATTTCCTCGTCTGAAACTCTGCATAACATTTGATAACATTCTTTCCTTCTTAGAAGTACTACGCCTCCCAATGTTTCAAGCCCCTCAAAATTGGACAGTGAAGCTATGATTGATGCTCCTGGCTTTTGAAATTCTTTTAAGATCATCTTTATTGCAACGGTGTACTGTCATAACACCACATTCCAGAAATCAGTGTTTGAAAACCTACCCTAGATATACTTATTATTTATTACGTATGTAATTCACACAGTAGTATAGTATGCACACCAAAACAACACTTGACAGTTAAGTTGTCATGGCTGCTAATGGAAAAATTATTAAATGTATTAATTTGATTTCATCATTTAATTCTGAGGGGTCCGTTAATGACGGCAAAGTTACTCTGTAGCTGCAGACCCGATTGGCCAAAGAGAATTATTGGGAAATGTATAACCACAGACATTTCTAACAATACCAGGAAATATTATATTATAATAGGAAATACATATTTTTAGGTCGAACCATAGTCAACCGGCCGTGAATATTCAGTTAAAAACTAGGTCTTTCCATCTTACCATAATCATTTCTATTCTGCCTCAGCCACACATCTGATAGCCACAGAGCAATAGTGATGGATTCATAAACTGCATATTAGTGACCTGAGCTCCTAAACAGGTGTCGGTACACCTTTTGAATGGTCGAATTCGGTCAACGTGATCAAAAGTTATATAAATCCTATATTAAAGTTGAACATTTAATGAAAAGCAAAAGACCTATTAACACAAGATCGGTTGAGTTAAAAAAAAGTTAGTGCTTACGAACCGACAGACAGACAGATGGGCGTGATGATCCTAAAGCCCTGGGAAGGGCTAAGATAAACTAGCATAAAAATACAATAGAGTTATTTGACATTTTCTCCGTAAGCCAAATTGTTTGTAACTTTCCTTTTGATGACCATGTCCAATTTCTTCAATTAAAAAAATAGCTTCTAGATAGGAACAGGGTCGGCGCGAGCATAAAGGCAAACAATGCATTCGCCCAGGGACAAATAGCAACCGATTTCTATTGACAGGATAGATAATGCGATCTATTCAGAGCCAGTACTACCCTTCGAGAGAAGTATGTCTAGGTCTAGCTAGAGTACTGGTAAACTCTACTGAACAAAGCGCCAATTCAAAATGTTTGAATAGAGTATAATATAACTTTTTGGGTTATTATTTTTAACTACAATAAAGTTTTGGTCTCTATTTTTTTGAGGGGGCGGCACACAGGTTCTTCGCCTAGGGCGTCAAGTTTTGCTTGCGCCGGCACTGGATTGGAAGGTTTATCAACGAAGACTTCAATAACTTCTTTCCAATTTCTTCCACATCAGTAGAAACCCAATTAAGCTTTTTGAAATAGATGTTAACTTCCTAGCACTTTTAGTTTAGATTTAAAAATGTTTAATTCCGGCAAACATCATTCTTCCCGGAATCCTAGTTTATCAAAGAAATTCGAATCCCTGGCATATGAGAGTAAACAACTACACTAAAACTAAATCTATATCACTACTATACTAATTAACTAACTTAAGAACCAATGAGTTTTTAGGCATAACGGTTTTCGCAATTGAACAGATAATCTTCTCTATTTCGGAGTAAGAAATTGAATTCTCTGTAATGTAATTCCCTACTCAAAGTGGAATAATTCCCTACAATACCTAATCATCTGTTGAATGATGGGAACAAGATTCCTATGTACGATTTGATGTTTTGAAGAATAAAGCTAATATAATTTCAATCACAATTAGTGAAAGAAATACCTAAACCTAACTGGCAAAGGTAACAAATAATTTATACTCCTATGTGAAAGACAAACGATATTCAGAAATAACTACATGGTAATAGTGAATCTATTGCTTGTTCACAGTTTGTGCATTCTGTTAGCAACTTAGCAGAAATGATTATTCTACTGGAGTTGTAACATCGCCAACCTACTCATCGTGCAGGTAAACTAATTCCATGAACTTTGGCTACCGGATGTTCAACATACAACAACAATAACAGAATATTCTGTTATTTAGCTGCTATTTAGCAGCTTCCACATTGTTGGTGTAACTGTAATTAATGTAAGGCCTACAATCATTTGTCTAATCTAAGCGGATGTATAAAAAGCTTGATAATGGTACAGTAGAGTCCGGGTTATCAGACACACCAAAATGGTTACCTTACCTGGTCCTGGAATTTTTCAGTTATCCAACATACTGTTGGTCCCGTTTAGGTCGGATAATCGAGACTCTAGTACCCTAAAATCCCGTGTATAACGCGCGCGTTATCTGATGTTTTTGACGAATTTTCTATATGCTTTATATGTATATCCCATATATTTATATATATATATCGTGTGAAAGCGCGTTATCTACGAGAGCGCGTTATACACGGGATTTTAGGGTA
>JAAXYV010000609.1:0-11672 GCA_036851875.1 Novacerus sp. FZ-2019
ATCCATGCCCCAAGAGGCTTTCCTTCTTGCAGTAACATAATATAAGTCTACTGCTCTAATGAGAATTTCAGCTACAACATTGTGATGTAGGCAAAAATAGAAAACTGAAATAATGTCTGAAATACCTGCAATGAAATTTAGTTTTTTTCTAAATTTAACTATTGCTTTAATAGAGGTTTTCTTCATTAACTTAAGGTAGACATTTCATATTTTTTAAATATTTCATATTGTGAAAGTGTTAAAACAGCGAAGAAATTAACTCTTGTTTTAATACGGCTTCTGCTTAATTAATTTTCATGAGATATTTTATATTTAAAAAATATTTAATGACTGAAAAGTGTTTCAATGGAAAATAGTTTGACTCGTGTTCTTATAGGAACAAAATCAGAAGCGATTTCAGCGTATTTAAACGCAAAATTCTTATTTCAACTACTTCCAACTTTTGGAACCAAATTTAAATACTAGATACATGAGGTTAAAACTAGATTAGACAGACGAACGGACTTAGCACAATCACAGAAGCCCACCTATGGCGGGCTAATAACTGAATAGGTATTTTGCCCTGAGGTTTTCGAGACATTTTCGATTTTTCCCAATGTATTTGTAATTCTATTTCCAGAAAATATCTTATAATTCGAATGTACTTTATCAGATTAAAATTCTTTTTTACTTCTTTCTTACTTTAAATACTTCTGTTATAATAGAGCTTGTGCTTCCTTAGGTTTCATTGCCTAGGTATTTGGTTTTTGTGAGTGTATGTGATAAAAAGTATTGTTAATATTAAATATTGTTCAGTGTGTCTTCACGCAGACGAAGTTTGAAAATTGATTGTTATATGTTGGAATAACAATACATGCTAGATTGACTATTCTAATAAGTGATTGTTATTCTTTGTTGTAAAGTACCTGATTACTTCACACGGTAATTGAGAGCTAGATTTACTACCAACATATTTAATCAAGATCTGCATCTAGTTATGAATTTAAGTGTAACCATTTGCATGACTTAAAAGTCACGTCAACGACCACAGGTCTCAGGTATTTTAGTGAATAGTAGTACTGATAACTTGCACATATCGCGTCATGTTTTGGTATCTCATTTAGGTTGAATATAATGCATTTCATATGTTATATGCATTAGTTGCATACTAATGATTAGTGCAGCGTGTATTTGGAAACAAGGCTTAGTGAAGCATAGATTATGTAGCATACCAAATATAGCTGTCACAACAATTACATAAAAAATCTATATAAAATTGTCAATGTAACGCCCACTACCATGGAATAAAAATGTTCTATTTAGCGAGTATTACTGAGCAAGGTCTTCTGCAATGGAACCTAATGATGTATCATGCATCTGTTCCTATCGTAATGATTTCACTTCTAAACTGCCGAAATCCTTGAATCATCGTTCGTAAATATATGAATGACATTATTCGCTTAAATTTTTATTACAATTATGTGATTAATTCTTTGTTTCAGAAATACGGATTTGGTAGACCATTGATTCATCGCAAAGTTTAAATTTTAGTCAATGGGTGGTCTAGAGCATCAAAAGTAGTTTGATGTTAGTATTAAAGTATGGGACATGTTTAGATTTAGTATGAAGTTTATTCTCACCTAATATCATGGGGCATGGGAAGAGTGGCTCCACGGTCGAGGAGTAATTTTATAATTTCGTAATTGTCTCGGTGTGCGGCCAGGATGAGTGGAGTGATGTCTGACGTGAAAGTTGCCGTGTCGGGTGGCAAAGCTTCCCAACTCTGTGACAGATAAAAATGAGGTTGGATGAGATATGTACAACGGGATGGAGGAAAATACGTTTTTTCTCCGTTAGCCAAGTCACTAAAGTAGCTCTTAATTTCTGAAGAAAAAAAAGCATGAGTGAGTTTTAGTACCGTATGGCATGACATAGTTGGCTTCGTATAGCAGGGTATGGCGTAGCGTGGTGTATGACATGACATGACATTGAATGGCATAGTAGATGATGGTGAAAGTTGGGTGGTTGGATGGGAGACAGTATAATTGTACTAGGATCGAACTAGAAAAAAACTAAAAGTGCAGAAAAAGGCAAGGAAGAAGAAAGCAAGATGTGAAAGGCGTAGAGTGGAGGAAACAAAAATTGAAGAAGAGGATGAAAGCAAGAGTTGTAGTAGACTAAGCTTATGGCTGGAGGGAAATATATGTGGGTAGAGAGGAAAGGAGAAGAGACTAAACGAAACGATACGTGACACGAAGGAAAGAAAGAAGAAAGTGTGTTAGCCACACACACACAGATATACACGACCTATAAGTATAAAAGTGACTAGAAAGGACAGTCAGGAAGATATATAAAGAAAAGACGAACGAAAGGAAAAATATGAAGTAAGAATTGCGGGGTTGAAAAGTAAAATGACAGGTTTTGTGTAGAAATATTGGCTCTCATTGAGCGAGTAATTCTGGTCTTGGTGGTATGGGATTGTAAGGGATAAAATCAATATGTAAGAACATTGGGACATTTATGAATGTGCCAATGGTAAAGTAAGGTATGTAGAGAACAGGAGATGAAGGAAAGGTAGCTTAGCATTTTTTTCCCGTCGCTTGGTAGTTAGTTGAGTCGGTGTATGAGTACGTAAGTAGGAATAGTATGATTTATGACAGAGAAGTGGGGAGAATACGTACATGAGGTTCTCCATCTTTATGAACAGTGTCTTCATGCTCCAGTAATACTTCGACAGCCTCCACATATTCTTCGGAAATGGCATGAAGTAGCGCATCTCTTGTCTCCACTCGGTACTCCAACAATAACTCGACCATCTCCAAGTTCTCATTGTCGATGGCCATTAACAACGCGGAGCGACCCAGCGGGTCTGCACAGTTGATGTTGATGCATCCCGTCTCCGCCGCCTTCTGAAGCATTCTGACAGCACAAAAATTATGACACTCATCATCTTCGTTCATCGTGTGCACACACTCGATCAACCACTTCCACTCCACTCCACTCCAACCAAAAACTCAACTCTCCCTAAGTATGTACAGATATGATAGGACCATGACCCTTATTCTCTCTCTCTCCCTCTCGACTAAACCCATTCTCTATTGTTACTTTAACCACTGCGTACTCAACCTGCTTTATACTTACTCCGCTTTTACTGTTCTCTCTCTCTCTCTAGGGTTGCCTTCGGCTTCTCTACTCTATTCCATACATTACTACTTCACATACATTACAAAAGATAAGACGACCTAGTCTATCGCATCGTATCGTCTCTTCAACCACATGATGATGAGGATGACTATCTCCTCACAGACTTCGTCTACCTACCTACCTACACTACACCATGCCATTCTATCTGTAGGCATTGCACTGTAGGCTTTCTCTCTATCTCCTCTCTTTCTCTTTCCACACGACAAATCTCTATAAATGCTCCTAATGGACGAATGGAATGACCCAACTCAGTTCCTGGCCACGACCACCACCATCAGTTCAGACTCACAGTTGCCTTGTCTTGATTTGAAGCAACCTGGCCGGGACTGTCATGTGGCTTATCGCTATCCAAGTTCAGCCTTTTATTAGCTACTAGACTGACTGAACTGAAGCATAGACTCCTTCCTGGACTCCTTCACGGCCTTAAATGATGTTTCATCGCTATTCTCATCTCCATTGTCCCAATCCAATCCAATCTGCTACAGGCCAAGCCACACGAAGAAAACCAACTCAATAACCTCACCTCATTCCCATCTCCTCTCCTCTGGTCTATTATTATTTTCTTCCGCTTACTTTCACCAAATAGCACCTCGCAAGGCAGTTAAGTCATGTCCTCGATTTCCTTTATTTTATTTCCAACTCCCCATTATTTCAGCCAATCATCATAAACCGAAAATGGGCACGGCTCACATTTCCCATTGCATTGCATTGCATCACCTTGCATTTCATCCCTTCGTTCGTACTGTACAAACAAGAGTGTGAAGCCTCGAGCTTCCAATACCCCACTGTATATGTACATCCATAACATTAAAATTGCAATACTAATGATAGAAATAGCAATAGAAAACATATTAGTAGGCAGAGGGATACGGGAGAGAGTTGTTCACTAGGAATGTCCTCAGTCTACTATACTATTTATACACAAATGAAACAATTCTTGCACAAACTTGCTCTCCTATTTCTGTATATTTAGTTATTTTACTTTAGTAATAGCAAGGCTACTTGTATGCTATTAGTACACGTTAAACAATGATAGAGGAAACAGCTGGCTCCTTCAGGAAATTCCCAGCTTTATATATTATAATGAAGCTTTATTTCAGGGGAAAAAAGTAATAAAATTTTCATGCTTGTGGATGGCATGTTTCTGGTTGCAAATAGGAGAATGCCCAAGTGAGCTATTGTTGAGAGCCCCAGCAGACCAATAATAACAATGTTGGCTGAATTTCTATCATTCCTTGTCTGACTCGAGGAATGAAGAGAGACTGAGAACTTCTGCTCTTACCACTCTATGACTGCCACTACTACTGGTAGTAGTTGTAGGACTGTCTTTACTTTACAGGCCGACAGCCTTCAAAATACACTATGACTTCACTGGAGACGAGAGAACAAAAAGGAACTCAAGAGAGAAATCGGTGACAGAAAGTTTTGCATTCATTTCCCTCGTTTCACTCCGTTGGTGACTTGACTTGACTACTACCACTGCCTCTCGACAGTAGATTGAATAGATTTCGAGTTAAGTCAAGGCCTGCCTAAGCATACATACATTCATACATACATATACACAAACTCCTCTCTCTCTCTCTAGACACATATGCTTGAGTAGAAAACGGTGAGAAATCGTCTTTTCTTCTCTATTCATCTCCATCTCTACTGCCTTGATTCCATATCCTCTGCCATGAAGTGTGCATATCTATCTATGTATGTATTTGTGTGATAGATACAAAACCGAATTAGATTTCTGTTCCTATAATACCTACTCCTACTACTACTACTCCTCCTACTACTACCTATATGCCTTTCCATTCTCTGCTCTGTTCCCATTATAGCATGGAATGGAGTGGCAGGGCATGGCATATATGCTATGGGATGCCAATACCAATGTCTTCTGCTTACATTGCCTGCCAAAAAGACATTTCCATTTATTCTAGAAAGAATCCATCTGTCTAGTTTGGCTTGTGTTGTGTTATATTCTATTGGGTTGTATTGAGCTGGTTGACTTGTCTTGACTCAACTCAACTTAACTTAACTCAAAATCTCCTCTCCACTCAATTCTATGGTATCACTATAGGAGAGAAGCCGAAACAAACTCAACTCTGGAAATGATTTACGAGAGGTGAGTAGCATGAATGTTTATCTGTCGGTATAGTAAATGAAGGGATGAAGGGGCAAATCAATAAAAAGCGCTCGTTATATATTTCTCTCTTCCTCTCTTTCTAGCCCTAGCACAGAATGCCATGCCATAAAGTGCGTACCTACTTGGTATATTCTTTGAAATCCAGTGAAACGGTTTTCCTCTCAGTACGAGCCAATATTTATCCATTTCTACAGATGTATCCTTTTTATACAACTCATTACATAGAGCAACATCTCTCTCCTTCTCTCTAGTATCAAATCAATTATCATTAAAATCTCACGTCAGCCAGCCCAGCATTCCGTATTCATGCGGAATACTACTCGATCTAGTTACACGAGATATTTATGATTACACGCTGTAGCTAAAGGAAAAAAATAAAACCTGCAATAGTTGTTGCTATGTGTGTATATATAAGGTCTGTATGTATTTATATGTATGTATGCATGGGCTTAAATGGAATAGAGTTCCTACTATACTAACACTAACAATCACAATAACAAGTATAGCAAATTTCCTCGCTGAAACCCAAATCCCAGGATTTAATCTCTGCAAACAAACAATTCCACAGGGCGATAAAATTTCCATGCCATGTTTTGTGTTTCTGCTGCTGTTGCCTCACTGACTGGAAAGCAAGTGTTAAAATGTTTCGTCTCGTTCCGTCCCGTTGAGTCTAATTTGCTCTATTGTGATGGTGATGGTTGCTGTTGGTTGGTATGGCGAATAATAATGGTGTAGTTTGTTGATGTGGTGTGAGGTAGGTAGCAATCCCATCTGATCTCCTACATTATTGTAGCTTTAGTTCTTCTGTCTCTCCCTTCCTATCTGTATCTACATTCACATCTCTATTTCGATCTCTTCACAAGAAAAGGCAGGGCAAAAGAAAGAAAAGAAAGGAATACATCCATAGAAAAACACTTACAAGTCGACTAGACTAGCCTTGCGTACATACATACATTCAGACATACACACACACAGACATACATACTCACTTTCCCCTCTGGTTTCCTTTGCCTCTTCAGATCGATTCTGATCACCATAAACCGATTGCAAAAACAAAAAGAGCAGCCGGAGAGAATCAGATGAATCCTGCAACTTTGTCTATACACATATATACACACACATACATACATAGGATTGAGATAGAAAGGATGATGATGAGCTACAGTCCTGTTGGAGGCTTCATTCGCAATTCATTGCATGGACCAATGCTTATAGAATTTCACCAGATTGCTCTTTTGTTTCCCTTCCACCTGCCAAACTAAATCTAGCTAACTAAGTAAGCTTATGTTAGCTAAGGAAGCAAGAAATCACTACAGTTTCAAATGGAAGCCTTCCCAGGCAAGTTTTCATGATTAACCAGATGAAGATCAATAGTATATATATATATATCTGCCTAGTTCTGAATGATATCGCACTCCATGCATATTACCCATAAGGAAACAAAGGAGTATTCCTATTTCACAGAAGACTTAGTTGCATTGACTTTCCCGGCTAGGCCGATTGTAGAAGTGGGATACAAACTAAGGGAGTACTTTAACAGATATGTGTTAAAATTGTAATATTAGCCTTAAAGGCTAGATTGAATTGGAATGGAGGATAACAACAGGGACAGAATGAATAACTAATTACGAATCAATAGTAATTTCGTTCTTGATTGCAGAGTATGACTGCTAGATTTTATTAGATGAGAGAGACAGAGAATTTCCTTTGCTCTGTGTTAATACGTATAGGTATATACAATAATTGTGTATACGTGTTGATAGTAGTTGGTGTTAGTAGAAGTGAAGGGACTGACTGAGAGTGACTTGAACTGACTTGAACTGTATATTTGATAATAACAGGGAAAAAGCAAAGATGTAAATATATACATATACAGATGATGTGCAATAAAGTACATGATGTAAAGGTTGAGTTAACGAGATAATTCTGCTCTTCTCTAACCAATCTTCCACTTCTGATCTCTAGTCTAGTCCCAGCCCAGGCATAGCCTACAGTCATATATATGCATACATATATGTATCCACTCATAGCCTCTGCTTCCCATTCCCATTATTATCTCCATAATGGGCTAACATGCGAGAGATAATTGATTACCTCAACAACTAACCAAAGCCATTCCATCCCCTCCCTCGCTTCCATTCTAAATAACTGTAAAACTCTTCTCTGCCTGTCTTGTGTTTTATATATAGCCGGCCTGAGAGAACAAAACTGAGACTCACCGACCAACCAGTCAACCAACCAAGCAGCCAACACAGAACTCCACTCCTAAATCGGGCTAACGTATGAAGTGAAAATAGGAGTTTCATTTTCAGCCTTCCTGCTTGCATGTTAGAGTTTTTATTTTTCCATGCCATGCTCCACAATGTGTATGTAATACATTGTAATAATATATGTACTGCTTTCTCTTTTCCTTTCTCCACTTTCACTTTCTCTCTTGGAATCAACCAAGCAATCGCTCCGGCTAGCCAGCTAAGCTGACTAAGTTGCGGCTGGTGAACACTCCAGAAAGGAAAAACTTCTGAATTACTCATGCCCTTCGAGTAATAGCATGATGAATTTACCACTATGCTCATTCATCCCATCTACACTCCCCAAAACGCTTTATTTTATTCCCTTCCACAGATTTATTACCATGTCCAGTTTATGGGAGGCTATCCACGTTGTCACACTCAAACTCAGAGTCACAGTCTCAGTCAGCTTCATCATCATCCTCGTCACAACTCTCTATATTCTCTTTTCTCACTTTAATGAAACTTGTTCCATGCATTCAAGTCATCACTCTATGGTTTGTTCTACACTCCTTCCCAAGTCAAGTTAAGTCAACTCTTACTTTACTCTCACAACAACTCAACTCCTCTCCTCTCATTTATACATCCCTCTATACTACCCACTCAACTCTTTTCATTTCATTTCATTTTCATTCCTCCAGTGCGTCAGTCTCAACCCAAGCAAAGGACAGGACGCCAAGTCAGAAAATATAAGAGAATAATACAATATAACACAGCAGGATTGGTACTCTTACTATTACATTACATTTCAGTTCTTTACATCCCACACATCGTACATGTATGCATTATCATCCATCCTACACACTTAGTATTACATTACACTATATACTTAAATAATATTGTATAGGTATATAGGTATATCTGTTTACATACATCCATACATACCAATACATAGTCCTAAAGCTTTAGATACTTCAGAAAATAATATCTCCGCTTCACTTAACTATGTTTAGTATTACTTACTTTATTTAATTTTACTCGTCCTTTAGCTCCACTCAACCTAATCCTTTACAAGAAAGCGAAACAATTTTCTCTTTACAAAACCCTCTTTGCTTTGTACCGTGTAAATCTCTCCAGCCTTGTGTTTTCTATTATGTGATTGGATTACGTTGAGTTACATACTTTTAGCTTGAGCTAAGAGAGTTGAAGTAGTGGTTGTTGGACTGGATTGAATGCCACAGGCGGGAAAGCTAACTAATTCCTAATTGTCATGTATTGTCTGGAGATAAACAAGATTTCGTCTCTACTGTACTCCCATGCCATGCCATGCCATGCCATACCTTACCATGCCAAGTACGCTTCACTAAGCCAACTATCTACTGAAAATAGTATAATTTCATAGCAGATATATGAGAATGACAGCCATGTGTGTAGATACAAACAACAAACAAACCAACACAATGAGAATTAACAAGATATTATTATGAAGGGCATTTATGCATACCTGGGCAGAATGTGTAGGTAGTCTTTAGTATCGGAGGTTTAAGTCTATAGACAAATGTATGCTTGTTAGATATTTCTTTGACATGCTGGATTGTCTAGAGAGGGAGACAGAGAGAGAGAGAGAGAAAGAGAAAGGGGACAGGAAGAAAGGCTGTTATGACTTTGTTTCCGACTCTACTATTGTTTGTCGTGCTTTCTTCCTCCATTCAGAAAGGTCCATTGAGCTGAAACTAAAACCACATTATTTGTCTCCGGTAGTGGTTGTAGTATTTGTTGTATGTTACCTTATATGGAGAATTGAGGATATGTGGGGAGTTGAAATTACAGTGGAGGTGTGTTTGACGACGTGCTGTTTTCGACTGCTAGACAGTTTCCTTGGCTCGTTTTCTGTCTTGTCTTATTGCCTTTTGTGTATGTGTGTGTGTATGTTGTAGGTATGTGTACTTAAGATTAAGTTGCCTCCTAGTAATTTTTCCCATTAGAGGCTTTTGTTTGTAATGACAGATTTACAATTACCTTTACTCCTTTATATCTTATGTGATGTTGTTGTGCATTCCAAGAACTACTCAGTTATAATAACTCTCAACAGAAAAATTCTTTCGTAGAAATCCAACTACTGAAAATTTGAGTTGGTTTCAGTCCATTTAGTTTTTTCTTTTTCGGGGAAGAAAGACAGAATTTCTTCTGATTCACTTAACTCTTTTAGTAATTGTAGAGCATGTCATGTCACTCATTCTGTTTGATGGTTTTGCTGTTTTATTTTCTGCGGCATTTATATCAGACTTTGTATAAAATGTTTACATGTATTCAGTTTCATTTATGAGTCATCATTGCAAAAGATTCGAGTAGTGTAATGTAGGTCTATTACTCTTTCCTAAAACTTTTTCGAATTCCAAGAACTTGGTTTTTAATTGTTAATTGTTAATTCCTTTGCTTGGTTTTTACTCAGAAGTTATAGTAGCATGAAAGTGTACATGTTATCTTCAGTACTGGGATGCTTGGAATTAATTAAATTAAATTAATTTAGTCTATAAGAAATCGTTTACACAAAGTAGGAAACCACGGTTTCACATAAAAGTTTGGGTGGAACATAATCTAGGAGTGTTGAAGGGTAAATTTGTTTGATCTAGCTCTAAGATTTTAATTAAAACTTATTGTATCATATGTGCGTTAAAAATACATATCGATTTTTGTATACATCTACCTATACACTCCGAAGGTTGGCAAAAACTGGAAGGAGGATTTAAATCCAAGCTCTATACGAATACTATTTCGTGCCTACAAAACTTCCTAGAGAAGTCAGGTTTTCATTTAAGTACTTCATTTCCTATCTGCGCATCAACCCTGCTTGCTGACTTAGTAATGGTAGCTTGTCAATTCATAATCATCACAGTCATTACTGTTTCTTCCTGCCTACATTTCATCCCCAAGAAATTCAAGGTCCTTTCAAGTTCTCGAAGGTACCTATTCTATTTCATTTATTCCACAACAGCCTCGAGTCTCACTTTAACATTTTCCATCCTATTTTTTGGAATCATAATTTTTCTCAATCCAATTACAATGTAAATCTGTAAACTGTCCATTTTACAATAGAAACGTCTGCCTGTTATTAAATTAGTGCTGAAGTTAAAAACCTCAAGCCAGAGAACCTCATTCAATCTCATCAGTCTACATCTCTTCTTACTCTCCTTCAACCTAATCTTCACGAAATGGGCTGCCTGAGAAAAACTGCAGGTCGTCTACACACTCCACAAGCTTCCTATACAATTCAATATAAAACATTCTCAAATACAAATTGTTGTTGTGCATTTCTTTCTCCAGGTACACATATTCTATAGCATATACCCATAACTATATAACTATACACATTCTAGAAATAACACATCCCTCGACTCACAGTACCTACACAAGAATGAACTTTAAAAGCCCTCCTATAAAATATAGGGATGAAAAGCTCGAGATCTTTGTGCCGAGTTGAATTGAGTGTATTAGTGCATTTAAGTGAATTGCTCTCCGACTCAGCCCACCAGTAACTATACCTACGCAACCTCCATTGTAAGTATTGTATTGCAATGCTGAGCTCTTGTATCTAACAACACAACACAGCACAACTACACATAGGTATATATATATCACTATACACACAGTCGCTATTGTCTACCATGTGAGAGTGAATGTGATGGACTTTCCCAATCTAATTATCTACAGATATATTACATGTGCATGCTTACTTAACTCTACAACCTGCCATGTAGCTGTGTGTTTTGAATCCATTTCGCTAGAGTGTTGTCTCTAAAGTTCTTCAAGTTTAAAGCTCCTCACGAACTTCGACATACAAATATACTCAGTTAATTCAGTAGTTACAACTATAGGCCTTATTCTGTAGCTCTGAGGTTGTGGACATTGAATATAACCTATGCCCATGTATTTTATTCCCTTCACTATACTACTGTGGGTGTATCAGCCCATAACTCCGAGATTCTATAAGAGTGGTCTTCTAGCTTTTGACCCATATAGCTAGCAGCATCTGTGCCTGCAACAAGACGTAGAAAGTACATTTAACAGACCAAATTCTCCAAATAAAAAAAATACCAAAACGTAGATATTGTACTTCGTCTCTGTCC
>JAAXYV010000610.1:0-11672 GCA_036851875.1 Novacerus sp. FZ-2019
AGACACTTCCCTTGTACAAGATGTAGGTATCTTACGTTGTGTATGATTGGCATCATATCGTGTACTCAAATTAAGAAATTTCCTGACCTGAGATTGCATGACTCCTTTTGTATGGGAATTATTTCTTGAAACCTTGACACAGGCAATGTTAATTGGGGAGGATGTATATTAAGACACACGATTTATATTAATAATGAATTGCAATAGAAAGTTTGTTATTGCAAGCTCTGATGTTATTTTTGCACGTTCTCGCATAATTACACAATGAAATCTATAATGATAAATTACTTAATGCATACCTATCTATAGTTTAATTTTTGTTCGTAGTAGGAATTATTGAATCTCCATACTTTATATTTATGAAATTAGTTGTTTACAAGAAAAATTAAACCTTTAGATAGTATATAATTAGTCGGCAAACTGGAGACAGAACAAATGAAGTGCAAAGCTCGTATAGCTTGCAAAAATAGCCTAATATGCATGAGTACTTTAAATTAATTACTTTGGTTTAACAAAAGAAACTATCTGAATTAGATTTGCGGATAGATATCCGACTAATCTCTAGTTATACATGATTTGGGCGGTCTGAAGATTTTGTATATCATAGACTTTCTTCTATCGTCATCCTTATTTGTCACCCGTGTTCTCATTGTTTGTTTACATAAACTAAGGTCCTTCTCTTCTTAATTTGTCGTTTACTTTGAAATTCAATCTGCGTTTGAATTAACAATGCATGACCGGTAACGCTTCTGGCTTACAATTTCACGTAAACTCATACTCTATTTTTTAGCATTAGTAAACTTACTGGCTCAGGAGCATAATAAACTAGTAAAGCTTTACGATATCATGTGATTATCCTTGTCGGTTAACCGAGCCGAAACCACTACCAAATCCAGTGAGCAGAACTCTCTTAATTTTATGACAAAATTCCCTTTCCACATATTCTGTAATCAAATGCAATTCAAGCCAAGGCAGTCGAGTCAAGACAAAAATGAAATACGTTTTATTAAATTTCTTCTTCTATCTGTCTCTACCTATGCCACTTAGTATGCAGCATTCTGTGAAAAATAAATATAGGTTCACATGCAAATTAAGTATAAACTTCAACTGACGCTAATACCAGGACATAACTATAAGCTGTTATGTTGTATGTATGCACGCCTACGTACCTCAGCAGTTGATATGCGTCACTAGTACTAGTACATAAAAAATTATGGCATTGTATTTCTGAATTTCTGAGTATAAAATAATTAAGTACATCAAACAATACATTTTCCCTCTCACGTATTTTACAAATGCATGAGTTTTAAAGCGATAATGATCCTATACCTACACACTGTCACTGTCATGAAGGGAATTGCTACCCTAGAGGATTGTACTGTATTCTGGAAAGCATGCACACATGTCTATCTTTATTACTATTTAGTATTTAAGGCAGGAATGTAAAGTAACAACCAAGGATAAAAGACAAGAGTTATCCATGCGGAGAATTTTGATTACCTAAGCAGAGTATCATAGCTACAAAAGTTCGACTAAATAAGACCACAATTCTTACAAGATAATAAAGGACTCAAAGAAATTAATATATAAATAAAAAGTAAACTTACTTGGTATTGGCATTGGAAAACCTCGTGTTGGATTTCCACCATTTCTATTAGCAAAAATGTGAGGTATTATTGTCAATGGTGGACTAATGTCAACTCTACCTGTAGAATTATAGAAAACATTTAGTTACATCTTCTGCTTAATGTAGAATAACGTTCTATCTGTATTTGTTGACTGTTTTAAAATATATTTTTCAAAGTAAATCAATGGGTTTAAATTGTTTGATGAAATTCGTACCCCCTGATCCCTGTGTAACTTCCACGCCACTATTTCGATTTACTAAATATCTCTGTCCCCTGTCATCCTCTCTTACAACAACGTTCTTCACATACTCCTGGAAAACTTTTGTTGTATCACTTTCAGCAGAAAGTTTCATATAAAGGTGCAGAGGAATCTGTCAAGCATACAACATAACGCAAAAGTTTTTAATTACAATTCTGGCAAATCATAAATAACAAAACAATACAAGGATGTTTCGTTCTGAAAAGAAACCACTGCAGTGGTGTATTCCCTCGAATCAATTTCTTTCTACTAAACCTCCTCAAGTCAACTTTAGTAACTACATTCATATTTAAGCTAACTCATTCAGAACAAATGATAGTAATAAATACTAATAAATACAGACCATTTACCCTTGCTGTTAAAACTTCTATAATAGTGTGAGTATAGCATTGAACCCATATAGCTAGCAGGAGCTGTACCTACAAGAGTATTCACTTCTCCCCTGTCCCTACGAATTGAGGCGCAGTCGATACTTTCTACCTCTTGTAGACCCAGCTGCTGCTAGCTATCTGGGTCCAACGTTATACTCACACTATTATAGAAGTTTCAACAGCAAGGATAAATGGTCTGTATTGTACATTAGTATGCATATAAGGCATAGCTAGTGTAACATGCCAATGTCTCTCAAATAAACAAAACATTTATAGAATTTAAATTGATGGTTTTAGAGGAATACATTTTGAGTATTTTAAGATGTAGACAGAGAACTTTATGCATTGTGAAGAAAAGTGAATCCAAGGCACACTTAAAATATTATAGTCTACGATAAGTCAACTAAATGAAAACAAGCAGATGAATACTTTCAAAATATGATAAGGGGACAGTAGTTAATTTTCTGCAAGCTATAAGACGTTACACGCTACGTGAGCAATAGTTTGCTTTTTTATTGTCTCCTCAAGTACACATCTATATTTGGCTTTCTCGTGTGTTCTGTTTTCAGAAACAAGTGGGAGTTAAGTACTTGTTTTGTGCTGAGTTAGCAGACGCCTAACTTATTTTGCATCACTCAAAAGTAAGACTCCAATAAAAACCGAACAAAAAAGCATGTAAGGACAATTGGTAAGTGTATTCTCTTGTTTGCAGTCTATATATATCTATATCATGTGAATGTGTACTAAATAATGAGTGACTTTGTAAATTCATGCATTTGCTGAACGGATGCTATTCAAAATAGGATTGTTTCAGCTACTCCAGCACTTTCATCGGTTTGACTGCGGACTGGTCTGGGTAACTTATCTGATCGAGCCAAACTCTCTCATCACGCACCAGCACTACACATATTGTTACCACTATACCACAACTCGGTCAGAGGAAATACATAAAATCTACTGATTCTCTTTCCTTCCCTCCACCATCGGCGGCAAGCAGAATAAAAGTTACCAAATAATAATGCTATTTATTTGTGACTAGCTTAACCTACCCGGCGTTGCCCGGGCTTCTTATATCTAGAACATACGTATTCGTGAAAATCAAACAACATATTGATAATAATTCATAATTATAATTTTCTATCTACTTCACCTAGTGAGTTACAAATATAAATGGAATATATAGTTTTATGCAGATGAACTACTCATATATAGGGAGGGGTGGAGTGTCCGGTTTTAATAATAGCCTATGTTTTTCGCTGGGCCATAGACAGTAACTATGCAAAATTTGGACCACATCGGTCAAAGGGTCGAGGAGTTACAGAGAAGCATACATACACACTGAGGATTTCTTACAACTTTTCCATACGGCAAATAATTCATCAGTGCGGCATAGAAGCCATACCTTCCTATATATTGAGACGTATTGACCATACGGCATATAATTCATCAGTATAGCCTAGAAGCCATACCTTCCTATATATTGAGACGTATTGAGGAGTACTACAATGGTTTCTATTACTCCTCAATACAAGGGACGGTATGGTTCCTAGGCTGTACTGACGAATTACAGACATTCAATTTTATATAGAGAAAGATTAGTTATTTCATGACGCGTAACTGAACAGAATATTGTGCTTAGGGTGTATTAAATGCGTTCATAGCGAATAGTATCTTTCAAGTCATGTAAAATTATACTACAATGTGGAATACAGATTGCTGTTACTGTATGCATTCAAAAACTGAATCCTAGAAAACCGAGTTAAAAACGTTACCTTCTTTTTCCTAGAGAACGAAGCGATCCCGCTGGAAGCGTTTCTCCAATCATTACCATTAGGAAACACAATTGCAGAATCGTCTCTTTTTTCAAAGTTTAGATTCTGATTTGAACTGTGGTCAGGACTGCTCAGGAAATTTGCCGGTGTGTCTTCATCGCCAAAATTTCGTTGTCCCAGTGCTGGAGTGAAAAATATAAGCAGGACACTCAGACTCAGAAATAACAGTAGACTTAAACTGTCGGGTCCGATGGCACTGGTTGTGAAGGCTTTTAAAAATAATGAGAGCTTGAACATTGTGTCTATCTCTGAGGTTATCTATGGATTTGTACTTCAAAAACTTTTAAACTATACGTGGGAGTAAGTAACAGAGTAGTATTAGTAGTAATAGTAGTAGTGTACGAATAATGAGTGTTCGAATAAATGCTATAACTACAAATATATGTAAAAGCCTACTTCACTTCACCATTTAATTTTAGCTTAAGAATTAAGGTAAATTCACAATTAGAAACAAATGAGAAGAGGTGTGAATGGCTCATGTGATAATTAAGGACTGACCGACGGAACAGAGAAAGACAAAGTTTAATACTTATTTAACACATATAAATATGTGGTGGAAAGGAAGATAGTTATAGAAAGAACAGCATCATAGACTACGTTCGCTTAGTTCAACTCAACCTCAACTTTACCGCACCTACGGCCACACGAAAGGATATGCCATCACCATTCATAAGACACATTATACTCCTTTAATACAAGTCGTACGTATATAGCTTAGCTTAATAGACTTATTTCATGTTGTGTCCATGAATGGCCATGCAATGCCGCATCGCATCACTACATCAATATCACATCACAGAATATACATACCCTGGAATACCTCACTGACGATGAGCTACACTACACACACAGCTATAGCTGTATGGAGGAAGAGTTAAATCTTCGGTTAAGTTAAGAGAGTATGAAAATGTTTCATGTCCGTCCAACCGCCCTCATTTGACTTTTTCCTCTGCCATTCACGAACTGGATGAGACACCACACTTCTGATTTGGCGTAAGACATTACTAACCATGATATAACCAGTCATCATAGCACACCACTAAATAGAGAGAATCATTAACTGATACAAATGAATATATGAAATAGTCAGGATATACAATCCACATAGAGAACCAGACTCATAGCAGCAGCATACGATGCAGTTTCACTTCTTCCCTCAGTTGTCAGTTGACTGTCTCAACTCCTAAAGACAAGAGTATGAATTCAATACAAAATATTATATTATTTGCATTTGTAAGATTTGTCATGCCAAGTTATAATGTGAAGTACATGCCATTTATTTTACACTTACACAAACATATTTTTTAAGATTATTCTCTGGCTTGGATAGGATTTACTATGGAGTAGACCATAGTAAAAGTATATAATATAATGTTCGGGGATCCAGTCTGGACAAAACTAGAAAGACTGTCGTTGTTGTCAGGCCATATCCTATTCTACCCTCAGTATCTGATGAACACAGGAAGTTTTCTTGTATCTACATAGAACATAATATACGTTGCATAAGAGTATATTATGTGTAAGGAGTATGGAATGGATATACTATTATGGTATAAATGTTGTAAAGTGCCACAGTAGTACGGGTGGTAAACCGTAAAGTGAGATGAGAGATAGGCTTAGTAACTTAGTACTCGCACACTCAGTACACAACTTACTCAGTCAATGAGTAGTATAATATGCAAAATGTACATGTCGTTCAATTTTTCTTCCAGCAGTTCTTCTCAGTCCTGTACGTCCCAGGCCAGCTGCAGATCAGTCCAAGGTCCTATCCATCGAAGATTAATGGAATTCAAGTCATGCTACCATACCAATTTAATGTGGCAATGCTACAGTATTGTTGATTGTGTATTACACAGTGACAGTACATGAAGCATGCAGTCTATGTCTTTCATATAGTATGTGCTTGCAAACGACTGAATTAAAAATGGTTGAATTTTGATTGTCTTTGTTGACTGTTGATATTAATAATGGGCATGGCGCTTCCTTTTGATTTGTCTTTGGCTGTATAGCTGTTAATGTTTTAATCTTCTGTTCTCTCTTGCCACTGCGCTGTAAAGAATACTAGGTTAACTGTGTTCATTAATGTACATGTTCCGTATCTTGTTTTAATTCTGAAGGCTTTGGATTCTCTGCATGAGATACATTTTTACCACTTCCCTGACAGGGCAAACCTTCACGATATGCACTGCATGAAATGCAGAAACAGACAATTTTATATGAAGCTGTTTAATATACAAATTTATAATGAATGCATTTAATGTATGTATCTGTTTCTGGTTGTGTTTGAAGTTCTTCATCTCCATTTATTCAGAGGCATACAAACTACAACCTTAATGGGAGAAATGGGTAAGACAACCCATGAATTGAGGAATTGTGGTACCAGAAAACGTTTGGCAAATCTATATTTTCCATCTTATCAAGAGTTAAAAACCTTCAAATTAACATGAAAACGTATGAAGAGGTGAAGTGCTGCTCGAGGGTAATAATCCGAACCCTCCTCTGCAATCCCTCATAATTCAAAATATCTTCCCTCCCTCTCTCTCCCCTCAAAAAGAAGGCTGTCCTTGTCCCTCACTCACTTTCTTCGTAAACTCAGAATACTCCACTCCATTCCTTCCCTCCCTCCACCATTTGGAGGGAGGGAACAGATCTTTGCTTCTAAGCCTTGAAAGCACTTCCGAAATTATAGAAACAAGTGCTGAAACGTGTGTTCTGGTTTGTAATAAATGTTTGTATATAGGCAGTGAAAATTAATCCGATATTCTGCTTCAACTGCTTATGGATGTACGAACTAGATATACATAGACATACTGACCGAATACGATAAGAGTTTCGAATCGTAACTCCCAATGCACTATCAAATCCGAAACTCTTATAGAAATCGAACAGTACAGAAGTATAATACTGGGTATCATTCTCAAATACATTCTTTCAAGCTCTTTCTGAATGTATGAGTGAGTAATAAAGTAAATCATGGAATAGTTTCTATAGTACTATGGAGCATCGCGTGGAAAAAAACCTTTTGTCATTTGTTAGATATTTTGTTATTTAATGTCAACTATGAATAATGAATACAGAAGTTCATATTTTTCAATTTGAGACTGTTTTCTAGATAAGAAATCCTTCTCGACGAATGGAATAATGAGCATTTGCTTTCTTACCAAACAAACCATAAAGCAATGAAAATAATGCATCAGACCTCAGAAACAAATATTGAATGCATGTATATGCAATACATTGAGTTTTAAAACTTCACAATTGAACTTCCAAATTGTAATATCTGTCTGACAGTTTTTCTACCCCCTTCTAATATAATTATATCAAAAATAAAATGTTTATGGGCGTTGAAAGTTATATAGGTCATTCAAAATATATGTATATGTAACGTGTAAAATGTATGTGCATATTTGTAAGAGGAGAAAAGTAAGTTGCTGGCTAAAGTCACATTCAGCATCTTGAAAAGTGGCGACAAGTCTGTCTGCTCTGTAGTCACAACGAAACAAACAAGAGAGCAACTATTCAATATTTCTGTTGACTATATATATAACAGGGATATAAAGTATGTCCGACTGAGAAAAGAGCAAGGTTCAATTTCTTGTGAATATCGGCTCGTTTTGGATTAGCATGTTTACAGTTTATCCTTCCTCTGTCAACAGCATTCCGGCAGAAATAATGATCATTTAATTTGTACGTCGTAGTTTCTTGTACCCTCATTCCATATCCCAACATTTGGTACCAGCTACAGCTGGTTTATTATTATTCGGCTAAAAAACTTGTTGTTTTCATCTTTTCCAATGAACTGCACTGAACTGATGCTAACGGGGTTCGCATTCAGAGTTTAAAATAATATTATGAGAATCGAGATCAAAACTACATACTTCAGTCTCTTCTTTTGGATTAAGAATTAAAAGTGAAATACAATTTATTACTCAGTGGTGCTGCCGCGGTTAGAAAGACTCTAAGTACAAACTTCAAAACTCTCTGCCAATGCTGCACCATTATCATCTCCACTCCACTTTCTGCAACCCTTGCTATTTCATGTTTACATTTCAAGAGCTCTGTGGTAGAATAATATTGATTTATTGATATTCATATTTAAGGTAAATTTTGCACCAGAAATAGTCTAATGCTCTCTTAAGCTGTAAGCATATTTTCGTATATCTTATATGAAGTTTTAAGACTCAAAACTACAGCATATCCGATAATGAATGCTCAATACACAATAAATATTTAACTCTAGACTTAAATTTAATGGCTACACACCGTCAATATCTCCTAAACTCGAAAGATAAGCATTTATTCCCAACGCACTTCTACCGTAGCCCCAGGCCTGAGCGGCTATCTTAGTCGTTTGATCTTAGTCTTGGGATTAACTTCATTGAAAATTTCTATGCATACACAAATACCTGTAGAACTTGGGTTTACCCAGTATAATACGAAGTAAAACTACGTATCAATTCTGCAATTCTTAGACGAAAAGCCTACAAATTATATATTGTCATTTATTAGCTCATTGTTCACGGTTGCTCGAAGCTGTAAAAAAAATCGTCTGGTTATGCATAAAAACGCTCCGCCAATATTACAGGTGCAAGAGCTTGCCACCACGACGTAAAAGAAAATGCCTGGCTTTAAGCAATAAAGTACTTATAACTTTTATGGCATTTTGTCTCAATTGTTATTTCTTCTTAAAGATTTGATGTGAAGATCCACCTTTCAATCAAGATTTACAACCCTATGGCTAATCAGAGGGTCTGATTAAACAATTCTAAGTAGTAGTGATTTACAAGTGCAATATCTAGCTAAATTTTGATACATTCAAGGTATCAATACATCCAATATCATTATTATCAATACCTACATGAATATGTGCACTATGACTAAGTTAAAAAGAGATATTACATCAGTACCTAATAATAATTGTTAGATTATACTACAGTGATTTACATCATTCATGTTAAAGCAAGTACACGGATCTTAAATCTGTATTGTTTGACAATTTGAGTAATGAATAGAGATATGCGTTTCGTGGTATGTGATTTCAAACAAAAGGAAAATGATGACGGACTTGAGGTGAGAGATGATATCAGCTGTCACGGCTATGACAGTGACAAAGATAACAATGACAATTATTAGATGACTCATCAACATACGTCAAAATCATTGACCTAATGCTCAGCTCAGCCTCACTGTCTGCTGAAATATAATTAGTAGGTGGATACAAACATGAGGTTAGTTTGTTCATCGCATAATATTCCTTACTTAACCACTACGACACACCACATCCAATCCGGCTATGGAACAATACTCGTTGTGAATACCTTTTTAGTGCCATTCTATACCGTGAATTGAATTCAATAAAGATAGGATGCTAGCTAGCATAAGCCGCATTGAATTAACTAAATCCTCTGTGAAGGAAAATTAATTACTTTCTTGACGTTAAAATTATAAAATAGAATGGAGTTTCCAGGAAATTTGACGTACGTCATTTATTGTTAAATATATTATCCTGAAGTGTGTATAGAACATCTTGTTTATCACTGGATCATAAATTATGCTGAATTTCAACGTAGATGGTAATAAAGTATTCTGTAGAAACTTCACTTTCATTCCCGCTCATGCAAGCAGTCTGGTAGGCAAATTGTTTATGTACATTGTACATATACTGTACGCGAGCTTTGTGAATTTGAATTTTATATGCTATGTATGATATATCCCAGAAACCATATAGCTATCACCAGCTATGCCTAGCATAAAATCCGCATTGAAATCGCCCAACTAGGCTCAGACAATCCGAGGCCAGCGTTAAACGTCTCGACCCCACTCACCACAATGGAGGCGGTATAAAATTCAGAAAACTGACAAAAATTAAATTTTTTCATTAGGGCAGAAAGATACTTGAATGGCAGCACGTCAAAAGACCTCTGTAATAAAACCTCGGTAATAAGACCTCCTGACAATAACACTTCCGTAAAAAAGATCTACCCATTATCATGCCAACACAATAAAGCTTACAAGAAGAATAAATAAATAATAAATAAAGAATAAATTATAATAACGGAATAAAACGTGATAGCATTTCTCATTGAACACAATGGATGTGTAATGGCATTTTCAAATCAAATATACCTAACTACGATCCAAGTACATTTTATTTCATGTATCGTAATGGCATGGTTGTGGGTAGGAGGTGTTAATTGTCAGGAAGTCTTTTTGTCAGGAGGTATTATTGATGGAGATGTTGACGGAGGTGTTATTACCGAGGTCTTATGAGGTGGAACCACTTGAATTTGGAGAAATCCGAAGAGTATGCAGGACTTCTTGCTTCCGCTTTGAGAATAAGTTATACTCCATGGTGATGTGTTGGGCTTGGGCTTAAGTCGAATTAGGCATGTTGAAAGAAGCCTAATTCGACCGAGTACGAGTCAAATTCCTAAACTAAACTAACGGTAGGAGATTTCAATCGTAGCAAACTATCGAGTCCCTGAAAACTTTTTTCCTCTCTGATGAGCATTTCATATTCATATAACTAATGCGAACGTTTTCTTCAAATTCAGTAACAATTCAAAATAGACAGTTAGTTTACTTTGAATATTTTCCAAATCCTGTTCTCCATAAACTAAGTAGCAGAATAAAGAAAATTGATATGCTTCAACCGTTTTAAGTTTTAAGCTTAGAAGTGGGAAGCAAGAAATTTTATTTTTACATTGTATCGCCTGTGGTTACCAAACTTTTATTCTTTTGTATTACTCTTCTAAATCTATAACAAAACAAGCGATTTATGGAAGCATAAAGTAAGTTAGTTTTCCTCCTTGCTAATTAATGGTTTGTACATACTGAAGTGGAACTATAGAAAATATTATTGACTAAGAACAGGAAACACTCTTGCGTCACTTTTGAGTTTGCATTTCGTGTGTGTGGGTAAAATGAACTTTGCTTGAGGTGAGGTAAGGTAACGGACGTGGAAGTGATGGAACCAAGAGAGTATTACGTCGTTTTGTCTACAATCACATTTCCTATGATGAAGATGATTATGATTTAGTATACCTGACTCACTGTATGGCTTAGAATTTAAATAAACGTTGTACAACATAAGTGTACTTTGCTCTGATAAAAGAAATCATAATGATTTGTTGTCATTTAAAAACTACATGTTCAATTTTATTCATAAAGCATTGTCGTAACCAAATCAAGTAACATGAAGCAATAATTTGTATCTTGAATATTTTTAGTCATTTTTTTTGTACATCCATATTAGCAGATATTTCAAAGATATCGTTACGTTATTGTAGCAAGGTGTTATATTGCATTTATAGTATTATTTACTAATATTCATGCAAAAGGCTATACTTTTAAGCACTTTGATATTTTCCACTCTCTGCAAATGCTTATTGTTAATACTATTAATGTATTTTTAATTAAATGATATTCTCGTTGTGTGTAGTTACAAGATAAAAACTTCAATGCCAATATTAAACGCCACCAAGTGTATTTACAAACGTATTGCACCAAGCCTGTCACATTTGTGACAAGAAAGTGAAAGTCACTCTAAACGCTGCTACAACTAAAGAGACTGCTAGTGAAG
>JAAXYV010000611.1:0-11668 GCA_036851875.1 Novacerus sp. FZ-2019
GTCCCATTAATTAAACAACTCTGTTAAAAAATTAATTTTGTTTTTTATTAACTGATGTATTTAGAGAATTTAAATTTTAAAGCAACTTGGACAAGACTGTTTCTAGTATAGTTATTTACAACTGAGGAGTAGTCACAAGGTATATACTATTAGGCAGAAACATGGTGGTAGACTCAAGGTTACAAGATATTCTGTGGGCTTCTTGAACACTGTTGACTGTGTTAGCATTCATGAAAAGAATGTCATTCCCATCACTAACTTCTATCGGAAGTTTCCCTACCAGACGGCTAAGATGAAATTAAAGTGATTCAACTGATATTCGAAAACTAATAATTGACTTGCCTAAGATAATTTCTGTACTTTGGTTTTAGAGTTGATGTTAAAGTTAATTGTGGTGACTAAATAAGAACTGAAACTGGTTCGACGAAGAAAACTCAAAGCTTAAGGTTCAAGGTTGAGGAACTTACGTGATTAGTATATATCCTCTTCTGTGGAACCTTTAGCTTCTGTTCTGAATACTCGAAGAAACTCTAACCCTCTAACCAAATAAGGCTGTCTAATTAGTATTAATACTAATTAGGCAGCCTTATTTGGAGCTATAATTCCATTTCTTGTCACCAGACGCCCAATGGAATTCTTTGTAGGTTCATATAATTTTCTACAACAATCTTGACAAATTCGAACGTTTCGAATATGAGCTAAAGGCAGCCTTTGGAAAAGAAACGCACTAACCAAACTAAAATCAGTACATATGAATCAAGGGATAATTAATAAAACAAATAAATTAATGCATATTGTCCTACTGGTAGCCACAGCCACGTAATCTTACTATGTAATAATTTTATATATATATAGGTGTAAGACGATGAAATAAATTCGACTTGAGAAGACAATATCTACAACATTATGCGTAATTTACACGCACTTTATTTCTTAATATTTAACTTTGGAGGAACTTTTCATACAGATCATATTATTATCATGCGCAAAGCTGCGGAGAGTGTAAATTAACTACAGGTATGTAAAAAGTAATTACACAGAGTTGTAATAATTGATATTACTAACTACATGTACTATAAAGATTCTTATTCCTTCAGTAATGGATGAAAATTGTCTTCTGTCAACTGTATAATAAGACTCATTACGGTTTGTGTATAATGCATTATGCATTTATGTACATACTACGCACTTGTGTTTGTGTATTTTTTATTAGGTATATACTTAGTTTATAGTAAGAGTAATACTACTTAATAACCATGCAGAACTATGCCATGTTGCGCTAATAAATGCATCGTTTTGTTTAAAGATTATAAATAATATAAGTAATAACATTTAAAATGTTCAAAAGTCTTTGTTATGCTCTTTCTACTTCTAGAATCGTCAACTGTTCATTATAGCATTAATTAACTATGTATCTATTTCTATTTTTACACATGGAAAGGCCTATTTGTATGATTTGAATGGTTACTATCAGTCCCTCCTCCAGCTCGGTTCAGTCCTAGTTTTGCCAAGAGGTCAAATTTCTTTGGAACTGCAGTATCTTCTCCACCACCACTAGTAGCAGTAGCAGAGACTGTTAAAGATGAGGCTCTGCCACCACTGCAAAAGCTTCCAGTATGGCTTTCTGTATCTGATATTAGGCAATGACAATGATGTGGGACATTATTGGTGTTATTGACGAGTCCCTCAGTTTCACTAACAGCATTTGAGTTTTTTCGAAAAGCAAAGGGTCCCAACAATGAATTTTCCGAAGACGTATTGTGACAGCAGCAATGGGTTTCTTTGGGTAGGAGATACTCGTTAGGCTCTATGAACACAGGTTTAACGTGCATGTGCTGGCCAGGTCCATGGCTATTGTAATTGAAGTTAGGATGTCTAATAGCTGATGCGCACATTGACTTTCGACGATTACGAGCACTATCAGGATCCTTGTAATCATCATCGCTTTGCAGAAGTCGCCGTGCCACGATGATCAGCACCACTAAGATCATAAGGCCACAAATTGGAACTGCTATCACGGCAGCTCGGAGCCATACTTGATGGTCCAAGTTTTGAGGTGTCATCCCTCTTATTCCTGCTAAAAAATAAAGTTTGTATTAATAACCCAACTACACTTGAATTATTGGATAATAATGAATAATTATAAAATGAGCTATACCTGTAGAATCATATGGGAGTCGATTATGACTGGGCGTTTGGAAACTGGACGGGTAAAACGATTTCGGATAATTGCACATATCCTGCGTACAGCAATGAATAGGGGCGCCCGTACGGTCGCTGCACATCTCTTGTTTTTCTCTATAAAACAAACAAACCAAATCATAAAATTATTCAACCATTTCAAATAAGTGAGCACGTGAAATATTTTTCAGACGAAAAACTGGTACACACCAAATGTGAACCTACACAAACTCAACAGTCAGTACAATCTTTGCAATAATACTTATTATGTCTCACCCAACCACGAATAAACATAAAAGATTCACGTTCTTTCAGGGTGGCGACTTTATTCGTGGTTGGTCCCTCAATTCAAAATAAAGAAGTCCAAACAACGCCCTAATCGTTGGCCAATCAATCATTGAATTCAACCAACCATTACATTTCAAACGAAGATGAGCTCAAGCATAAAAAATGGGAGTAAATATCGTGACTCGACTGCGTCTAGTCTTTTTTGTTCTTTGCATAAAGTTGTGCTGTGCTGTGTTGGCTGAATGAATGAATCGTATGAATTTGTACTAGTCTGAAGATAGTTTATTTTATAATGAAGGGGCGACTCACCGGGAGAGCATCTCAATACAACCACGTCTGGCAGTGGCAACTCTTCCATTCCACTCGGCCACTCCGGCTCCATGCTGACTCCCGCCGTTTGACTCTCCCTCGATCTCCTCGACGAAACAACCCGCCTCCAACTCTTTCCCATCTTCTGTCAATCGTCGTTCTGACTTGCACATATAATTATTGTGCACACAAGTAGCCAAGTTGCAATGACACCGGACGCTCATTCCTACAGAGAAACAAAAGAAAAATCAAATGCTGATTAGAATCTCATCTTTATCTGATTGTTGATTATTCATGATAAACATATAAAAAAACTGGTTCAACATTTCAATTCAATCCAATTTCAATATCTCAACGCGAATGTAAAGGTTGCCTAGTTGTTTGGTGTTCACCTCTGTAGTTCAACTTTATAACACAAGCAACTGTGCTAGTTTCGAGGCTCACCTCACTTTTACAAAACATATTCATATACCAGAATCCAATATAACTGTATACAATAAATATGCAACTGTAGATTTATAAAATGATACGCAATTCAAAAACAAAAGTAACTCTCCAATGTAATACAGAAGTTACAATAAATATTAGGTAGCTTTGTAAAGTATCGTAGTGCCAGCACCTTCAGCTTCAGGGCAACCTTTCAAACCTCTCTTTTCCCAAAATTTTTAATACGACGTGCTTTTAACTTTTCAACATAAGGTTTCTGTACGTACGAGTACTTAAAAGTTCATCCCTTCCATTCCACAATGCACAATTCACTGGCTTAATCTTAAAACGACGCTAGAATTCCAGACTAATTGCAGGACCCAAATTTGCCTAAAGATAGGATAGATTATCCCTAATTATCATCAGCACTGAACAGCAAAGAAAATTATGATGATGTGAAGATTACCATTCATTCCACCTATCCTAAACCCTATTCCTTCCCTTTCTTTCTGTACAAATTCCTGTCTATTCTCACGACTTCCTCACTTGGTGTCTTCCACAGTTCCACATTAGAATAAAACATAATAAGATATTCAAGAGAAATGAAGCTAGAAGAGTGGAGCAAAAACTATACAGCATCCGACATCCTGTGTCACATTACAATTTATATTTCCTTTTCAACTATTGATTCAAAGGTATCAATGAAAGGAAAACATTGTGAATGCAATTCCTCTCAGGTTACTGGAATGACTGAAATTACGCTTACAGCAATGACTCAAATCAAATGGTTGTTGAAATAAAGAATCTCTAGTAAAGACCTACCTATCGCAGAAAGACGTAACGTAAAGAAGTTGTTGAAAAGAAAGAATGCAGCCCGTTGAAGCTTATAGCCTAAAAGCCAGCTATATCTCTAAAGCCACAACTACACGTACGGGTCCAGGAAGAATAAAAGCGACAACAAGGGAGAATAAAAGGGCCTTCACTAAAAGATCATCCAACCACAAAAAGCTTTAATTCTTCTAAGACCAAATCTCTGCCCTCCAGTAAGTACTACTGTACCATTAAAAAAAATCCTTTCAGTTTACCCAATCAACAAAGCCCTTAAAGGACGATTATTGGAAGAAAATTGAAACAGTCTCTGAAGGCATTACCAGTAACTTTTTCTTCCAAACGCTATTCTTGTTCACAACACATTATATCAATTTATATTCAATTCCTCTCTCAAGCCTAAAAGTTGTATGGTTGTATTTCTAACGCACTCAAAATTCAGTGTGCAAACTTCCAAGAATGCACGCTTAGCATTATCGTTAATCTAGGAATTCCAGAAGTTCCAAGCTTTCGTGGATATATTTGGCGAGTGGTGTAGCAGTTTACAGAGTGAAGGAGGAAAGATTTACATCCTGTCTTAATTGCTTCCACCCATTTTCTTTGAAGAAGCCTAAACATCATCCCAACCCCCTTTATTTCATTTCATATGGTTTGTTGAAGCCCACAAGATTCTTCTCCTCCGAGAGACCAGACCAGGTCCATAATAATGTAAGGATACTTAACTACCTGCCAATGTTTCGGTTCAGCCGAGCAAGTTAGAATAAAGGTCTGTGTGCATTTGCTTTGTCTGTATTTTCCTTTTCCTGTTCACATCTGGCTTTGTAAAATCTTTTGTATCCCCTCTCTAACTCACTACGTGAACTTAGCTCAGAGTCTTTAAAACTAAAGGAAGCTTAAACTCTCGCATACGCATAACTACTAAAGCAAACAAACCATCCAAGGCACTCGCCAAGCCTATCTGCTATTTATTTCCTATATAACCAATTGTGTGGTGACCGGCAGTAAATCTACCCAACTTGGAAGTTTGCTTTACAAGACGTTCAGTCAAGAAGACCTGGGAACGTGAACCTACCTACCAACCTACCTACATCACCAATATTTCTATCCTACGTACACTTTTTCCTACGTTGGCATTCATATGCTTATATGTACACATTAATTCTTAATACATAATACATTATACCGCATAACATTATTACTATGGATTGCCGAAAACTTGATTTCCTTTGCTCTTGGTATTTGGGCTTGTTAAAGGCTAGGCCGACTCAGATAAACATACAAGCATAATACGGCTTCTCTTGCCGACGTCTTGAGAAAACATGCAATCTCACCAACCATGAGGTGTAGGTTTTAGTGATTTAAAGTATTTCTTACACCTTACTCTTTTCTGTACTTATATCAAAACTTCATTTTTACATTTTAGTTTTAATTAAGTATTTTTCAATCAAAAGCTTTCATGCAACACACACACACAAACATCAATTTTTTCTAATGAGCAACAACACTAGAAAATTATTTCTTGTTAAGTGTACGTAAAAACTGTTGCATACAGCAGCTACATTGAATAATCAAAATTTCAAGAGCTCACAGAGTTAAAAACAAAAATGAAAAACACAAGCGCGCTTTGCTCTTTGCAAGTCTAGTACGCAAAGAGTGGAGACGGATACACATAATGATAATACGAAAGTGGAGATCATGAGATTGTGGGCTTGGAAAATGTGAACACATTGACATTCTGAGGAGGGAAGGGATAGGGAGAAAAGCAGAGGCATACAAGCAGACAGGTTCGTGATGAGGAATATTTATCAGAGAACAGACTGATGGCCAAAAGCAGCTCAATAGAGGAGATGAATTCAGTTGGTTCCAGTTCAGCCCATTTCTTTATGTTCATCTCCTCTTCTCATTTATCTGTTTCACTACGGATACTGCCCCTTGTAACATAAATGCATGGGAAGTCTTTTACTCAATACACAATTATCCCACTATTAGAATTTGATTCTAGCATTTTACACATGTGAAAATCTATTTTTCAAAATGGAGGCGTTTTCAGGGGCATCAAGAAACCACGCCTGTTGAAATTTTAAACTTTTAGTAAATTGGAACGTCAAAGAACAACAATATTGTAGGCAGTATATAATATTGAGAAATAAGTACAAAAAATATTGCTCATAATTACTTTTCATACTTTAGACTCCGACAAATCTTGACATTTATTGATGAAAGTGGAACTATTTTAAGCTCTTGCCTTTCCTTTAATTAACTTTCAAGGCTAAAAAAGTACTTACTGTTGTTATTTTATTAGCAAACTTCGGTTTATTTATGGAGCAATAGCTTCTGAATATTTGATTTATGTATGAGCTCAAGAAGAGTTCGTGAATAATCGATTAGGGTTGAGAATGACCATTAAATCTGTGAATGGAAGATGATGATAATAATGTGGGTATAGTCTGTTTACATGCTCAAATGAAAAAACAAAGGATGAGAAGAGAGAGAGGAGAGACACGTGAGTATAGTAAAATAGGAATAGAATGGTAAGCAATTCATGCTATTTCATGGAGCCTCCCACGGGCAATGGATCCTTAACCAAACACCACCCGCAGACCTCAGCAGGGATTCATTCCTTTACCATTGAGCATTTTTTTACCATCCTCCTATTCCAGTCTTTTCTTAGCCCAACAATAGAGTATCCTACCGACGAAAGCTTCATACTTTTCACTCAACTCAACAACCAAACCTACAATGTCCTATCATAATCATAACAATTACACTACACACTATATACTTGCATTGCGATGACATTCAATACCTACTTTGTTCTCAAAATCAACATAGGCATTTCTTTCATTTTTTTTCAAATAACAGAATTTCACCCACCCACACCCAAGCTGAACTATTTTCTCGTCGTTACATATAATACAGATACAGAATTAAAAGTTGCTTAAAACTTCTGCTCTCGTATGTGTGTGTTTGAGATAGGTATAGTGTACAGTGTATACATATGTTATAAAGCAGGCATGAACTCACGTAATTCTAACCGAGAAACTTGATCATTTGCACCATCCAAGAACAAATCATCGCAAATCAACTCTCCAAATGATATGCAAATTGACCACGATTGTCGACAAGAAGTTTTGTAAATGCACAATTAGAGAAGATTGAAGCATCTTCATTTCATATGGATGAGTAGTACATGCATTAGTTTTAGTACTTGTTATTCACATATGCCCTACCCTACCCTACCCTACCCATCATGATGGCTTGACTTTGAATTTCTTTCCGACTCTGTTTCAAGAAATATACCAAAGCAACTACAACACAACTACCACTACTAATACCAGCTAGCTACCAATATAAACACCAACACCAATCCAGTCTCCTCGCCTACCTGCGTGTGAAAACTTCATTGCCATTGTCATTATTTTGCGTACAGAGGACTCATCAAAACCTAAACCACAATAATCAAGAAAGATGGTTGTTGCATGAGGATGTTGATGACGGTTAAGTTTCATTTCATTTCAGTTCCATCATGAGTATAGAAAAACCTTGACATTTGGGTTGGAATTCGCACTTGCATGCGAACACTTTTGCCACAGGAAAAAAATCCCCTACGTACTGACTAACTGAGTGACTGAGAAAGCCACAAAGAATAAAATGAAATGAGCCCTTCTCTCTATCCACTCTTCTTCTCCCTCTTATCTCTATACTCAATAATAAAATCCAGCCCAAATTGGTAATTGACTAATAATGATATTGCAAACGAACCAAGGAAAATGCAACCAGTTCATTTAGCATTTAGTTGTTGTCTTAAAAAAAATTAGAGGAGCGCGGATGGATGGACAACGGGCCAACTGAATGGTATATGTGTGTGTATTGTTGCTGGAGAGAAACAAGGAGTGCTTGCTTACTTGCTGTCTAAAGCCAAGGTACCTTGATGTCGTAAAAGAGCACTTAAAATTCTCACGTGAAGGATCTGAGCTCAAGTAAGAGAGTTAGAGCAACTCAACTCAACTCAGCAAAGCCGGACGGACTAGCGAGAGAAAGAGAGAGAGAGGGCAAGCAAGAGAGGAGAAGAACGAATATTAAGAATAAAAACCCTTTGAAAGGCTTACGATCATATTATTGCATTACACAGAGCACAGCATTGCAAAGAAACTTGATGTTGATGATGAGGCAAGGAAGGGTATAATCATGGGCTATTATGGTGAGCATAGCGTAAGTGTACGTAACTATATAGCAAACAGCTCAGGATAGAATGTGACTATAGAATAATTTGGCCTGTAGCAATCATGAAAGAACGAAACGAACGAAAGAAAGGATGATGATAATAATGATGATGATGATGACCATCCGTAGGAAAACCAACGCGAGAACCAGACACACACATTTTTCCATGCCATTTCGGGACCTGCCTACCTCCCATCAAAACCACTCTACCCGGTGATTATATTACCCATCCATCCACCATACATACACACAGCATATAATATGCTCTCTTCATCCATCCAGTCAGTCAGTCAGCCTAGCTACAAGGATTTGTACTACTACTACTATTACTACTACCTCAACCACCACTACTACTATTCACCAAAATAAAAATCACCGTCTGCAGTACAAACGCAGCATCCTGCCTTGTCTTTCTTGCCTTGCCTTTAATTCCATTCCATTCCATCGCATCCCGTCCCGGTTCATAATTAGGCCAATCCAAAATAATAA
Organism: Novacerus sp. FZ-2019; assembly: GCA_036851875.1. Taxonomy (NCBI): domain Eukaryota; kingdom Metazoa; phylum Arthropoda; class Collembola; order Entomobryomorpha; family Tomoceridae; genus Novacerus; species Novacerus sp. FZ-2019. Next base: position 8,746 of record JAAXYV010000611.1, read on the forward strand.
TGCCCTAGTGCACAGCAAACCATCAAATAACATAATAATCAACCAACTAACTCTATACTCTTTACTCCATACTTATGATGAGGAGTTCAACTTTTCTATCTGTCCGAAGGTCAAAACCAGGCCAGACACGCAATGAGCAATCCTAGCAAATAATAATTGACCATACCAATAATACCAAAGTATAGAGGAGCTATAGGTGCCACAATGGATAGGATTGGGTTGAATTCAATTGAATTGGTAACCAGACAGGGGGTTCTTCTAAAACTCAGTCTATGGGTTGTAAAGTGGAGACAGACCGGTGAACGAGAGCCTGGTAGCCAGACGACTATTTCAACGACACAGCGACATGCATTTCCAACGTCACGAGGTCGGTCGGCTCAGTTCTCTTGGGGTTGTAAATCACCCGAAACAACTAATAGAAAGGAAAATGAACTTGCTAGTACACCAAGCAAGAGTCAACTACAATATGGTAAAGTACAATTACACCGGAATTCATATAGAATCTTAAGAGACTAAGAAAATCTAAGAAAAAGGAAAGACAATACAAGTCAAGTCAATATCGGAAGCAATGGCGACACCATCATAACATAATGAACAGTCTCTTATATTCTAGTTAACTAACTTAATGTAAATGTGTATAGTAAAGGCCTCCTTACAACAAACAAACCCAACAACTGAACAATTATGAACTCTGAACCCCAGCAACAAAGGACCCACGACAAGGCAAAGCTAAATATCCCATCGAAGAGAATAAAATTAAGTGAGTCGTGGAGAGGATCATCCACAACGGCGCCCGTCGCCGCTAAGGATTATACCTTTGTCCATTATATTTAAGACCTCAACTCACTAAGTAAGTGAGTAAATAAATGCCTCCCGCTTGGCTCAACAGACTGTGACCATTTCTTTTTGGAGCTTCTTCCTTTTCTCTCTTGTCACAGTTGTCTCAGTGTCACCCAAACTTTAACTGTACCTAGTACAGTGCAATACACAACTATCTACAATACAATACAATACAAATACAACATATTATATACCTTCCTATATACTATATATACACAATGCGACAATTCCAAATTCTAGTTCTACCTCTTCCAAGCTGTCGCTTCGATTTCTTCACACATAACATAACAACCGGCGATGAAACACAAACCAAACCAAACCCTTTCATTCCAAGCTTGCCAGCCCTCATCCAGATTCTTATCTCACTTCTACATTTCTTAACACACAATCTTCTCAAAGTCTCAAGAAGTCTTCTTCTTCTTCTTCAAGACTCTCATCCACCAACAAGACCATGACTGCATTTTTCACATTTCTTTATCCATAAGTAAAGCAAAACCTGCTGGACTGACTGACTGACTATTCCTATTGTCTCTCTCTCTGATCCTGTATGCAAATGTAATGCAAGCAACACAAGGTAACTTCTAAATAGCTTTACACATCTACACACTTACTGAGTGACTGTGACACTGGTGCTGGCACTTCCCTTCAGCTCGACCAAATTACGATGTGGCTTCTCCCAAGCAATGTGACCAGATTGTATTGCCTTCCTCACCCTTACACTACGCTACTACTACTAGTCATAGTCATGGTCATATCAAAGTTCATTTCTTTGCGACAGACCAGAACGAACTTAAGAACACCCACGTCATCACACATAGTGTAGTGTGGAGTGGACTGTAGAGTATAGAATGTAGAGAATAGTACAAACTATACACACAGCTCCAGATAAGTCATTCACAAAAAACCCTTCACTATATACATACTGTGTTAAATGTTACATTGCGAAATTGGGTCTCGGCGCCTAGTAAACTATAATCGCCTTCTTTTTATAAGTTCTAGAGTAGACTGTCATTTAAAATTCTGGATTAGATAAACAGGGGACTCTCACACAACAACTAATACAAAACTATTCAACTCTGAAGCAAGAAACTAAGCCAATGAAAACCTTCTCAATTCTCAAAGACTCACGATTGACCAAGTGTTTCTAACCATGTATTACGTCTGTGTACGACAAGCTATGGGGTCTGTATGTATGTATTATGTATAACGTTTGGTGCGGCATGCCACTTAAGTAAACTTATGAGATTATTACTGAAAATGCATGACGAAAGGAGGAATCTAGGTAGGTACCATTTACTTCAAATTACAATCAATCAATTCCTCTCTACATTGTACCTACATAGCATAGCTACCACACTGCATGTACGTACGTGCACATTCAAAACGCAACACATTCCAATCAAAACAATTCTGAATGAGGTTAAGTTATTATTATTATTATTATTATTATTATTATTGTTATTACTATTATTCTAGTTTCCCATTTCCATACCTACACAATACTATAAACGATACAAATAAACAAGTCTCCGCCAAACCAAAACCAAAAGTTAAACTACTCAAAATGATTTGATTGCGTATACTCTCTTGAGTCACTATTATTAAGGGCATGCATGCACGGACGGACTCATCTGAGTTATGCATTGGTAAGAATATCTGTGGATTTAAAAGAAGAAAAGTATGTAGGATCATGACGTATTCAATCGAGTATCACAAGAGGACGAGGTCGTGATAAAAATGCAATAAAGTAATAGTGTACATAGAACTTCAATCTAATCACTGTTTGTCGTTGAGTCCATATAAACCTATAATATACGTCCATACTTCCACCAATAGTTTCAATGCATATGAACTCACAAAGTATAATAATATACAAAACAATATACAGCATAAAAGAAGGCTCTCTATCTTTCTGTACTACTAGTATGAGTGCGATGACTCAGTCAGTCAGTCAGTCAGATGGCAAATAGAAGAGGAATGTTTATCGGAGCTATCGGGATAGAAATGGCATGTGTCTGCCCTTACAACATTGCAGGCGCCTACACAACCCAGTCAGTCAGTGCAGCAGTATGGCACCAACACA
>JAAXYV010000612.1:0-11661 GCA_036851875.1 Novacerus sp. FZ-2019
CATAAATGATGTCCTAAAGACTGCCATATCCTCACTCACTACCAGGCTGACTCTCTTCCAATCCATTGATCAATAAAATATTCACTGGTATATTCCCAAATTCTGACACTAAAAGACAGTGGGCTCTTACCTCTTCCTCTATTCCCACCCCTAATTCCCCCTCTAATTAACCTATATCTCCCTTCTTCGAACAACTATGAATCTAGTTGGCCTCTGACGTACATCTCTGGGTCAATTATAGATTCGCAATCAAAAATATAAATAAAAAAAAATTCCGTACGTAACTTAGGAAAAAGTAAATCAAATGGTGGAAACCAAGTTATGAGAGATAATTCCTGACAATTTTTGGAATGCGTTAAAGGAACTGACGTCAGCGCCTTGCTGGTGCTAAGATGGCTTAGATAACTTCTATGGCTATTTTCAGTCAACTCTCACAATAAATATAGTATATAGATAATTTAACTCATGTTTTAATAAGGATTGTGCCTCATTAAGATTTTGGAGTTTTTAATATTTTTTTTAAAACCACGCCTGATTTTTTAAATGAAATGATTTATACTTTGGCCATATTTAAACACGAAATCCAAAATCAGAGATATTCTTTAATAGGATTAAAAATATATTAGACCGACACACGGCTGAACAGATGAAAGATCGGCACAATCGCAGAAGCCCACCGCCGCCTGGGAGCTAAATAAACAAATATGAATTAAAGATTACTAGGTGCGTTCGATGCTTTAATCCAGACTCAGGCTGAATTAACTCGACATTTTTCATTGCTAAAGGTTCACGGATTCCATGAACTATTATCGGAACATCTTACCTACTCTTCTGCTGTAAACTATATGTTCCACTTTTCTAGAGATTTTGGTTTTGCAGCTGAACAAGATACTTACTTTGGTTGGTTTTTATTAAAAAAGACAAGTTTAGATTCAAATCCAGACCTAGGATTAATATCGGGAGTAGCATTAGAAATATAACACTGGCCTGAAAGCTGGCAGGGACGGCAGGGTACGTTTATTCATAGCTTCATCAGCATTCAAGTCAGAGATAATATTATCTCCTATAGGTAACCATTCCAAGGAAGTATTTGCAAGCAGCTCCCACAAATTTGGCGCATTTTAATACATCGTTTTGCAGTTTATCAAGTCAAACTAAATTTAAGATTTTACAATGCTTGGATTTATACTTCAAAATGTATGTATTTCGATATAATGATAAGTGATTGACTTTTAATTAACTATGGAATACACCAACTGCTTTGCTGATTTAGTGTGTTCTAATCTAAAAGGTGCCCAACAAACCAAACGTAACCTTGTTGCTGAATTGGAAGAATCTGGGAATTAGTTACTAAAAATTGGCATATGTGTATCATATTGATACAATAAAAAGATTCGACTTCATTTCATCCATCCATAAACTTTATTTGTACAATAACGACGACGTAAATATCAGTTTAACAACACCTATAGGTTTACATTCTACTGCAATTATAGGTAGTTTCCAAATTTAATTCAAACACCACTAATTGGGACATTTTCAGATGTATATTATAACGACAATTCAATTATTCACGCACTCAACCAAACCTTAGGAATGAATGAGGTGAGTAGTCTGACAATTTTTAATGAGAAACGAGTTAAGTAGAAATTAACTACGTTCACAAGTTAAGATATAAATTAACCTTCATGCATATTACATTCATATTTTAAATTTTTGCGAAGCATTTTAATTTACATGTACAATTAATAATGTCCGATTTAATTTTCAACTAAATCGACTATATTTAATTGAGTAGAACAATACGTTTCTAGAACATGAGATTTTAACCACAAGTGTTTTTATGTTTATCTTATCCGTTACTCCTACAAGTTGTAGACTCCGCGCAGTAAATACATTTAAATTGTAGATGCAGAATACAGTTTGTTGCAGCATACATTTGAAGTACACTATTATTTCATGTACACAATGTTACAATAGACATCATGCATTTTTTCAATTTCCACCTCAAATATTATTTTCTGCTGACACTCAACATAAACAGACATGTAGTGTTTTATTACCTACTATGTCACCTTTTCGTTTCAGTTACGAAAACTGTTAGCTTTGACTTATCTGCACCTGCTGTCTAATCTTTACTTTATAACTAACATGCGTTGAGATCTTACAACCGGCGAAGTGAACATCTATACATACATATATAGGTATATCTTATAAATCATTTCTAATTCTGATTTGTTTTACTACAACTGCTCATCTTGCATAGAAGATTTTTTGGCACAAATTGTAAACTGATTACCTCAAATACACAATAATTGTAGTGTGGTGGGTATATTAGTTATATATGAAACAGCGAAGCTTTACACGGCTTCGGTTTACTGGGAATTATTATAAATCCTTTACTATGTGCCTATCTTCGATCATATACAATTTCTAAGAGCAAAGTATCTGTGAATTATGTAATGCCTAGTATTCAATAATCTATTTATAAATAGCATAATATGAAGGATAATACCATTACACTTTTTACAAGCATGAAGCCCTGCACCATCGCTGTGTTACGTTTACCTCAAAATGATTCTTCGAATATTCAGGCGAATGGATTTTAATGTTACTGCCTAATAGTTTAAATAGCGTAGAAGATTACAGGAGCATCATAAACTACGCGTGGGTATAATGTAGGTTAGTATTAATTAACCACAGGGTACAAAAACTCTTAAATAGTAATAAAACATACAAAAAATTGTGCCTCTCAAAGTAAAATTCCAGTACAAAACAATCGCGAATGAATCACAACACTGTTACAAGAACAGGATTTCAGTTTGTTACTTTGAAGAAGAGCTTCAACTATATAAACTACTACTGGTGAGGCAAAGTTTGAAAGTTATCATGTCCCTGGATTAGTTAATGATAAACAGGTGGACTTGAACGACCACAAAATGGTTGATGGTATTAATTTTATATTAATTTGAAGTGTGAATTTAGGCAAAAGAGAAGGCATCATTCATTTGATCCGTAACACATTTATGTATTTAATTTCAGCTCCTAAGTTATATACAGTAGTGTGTATTTTAATTTCACATAGTACCTAAGTAATCGCTATTATTCACAATAGCTAACTAATGACATATAAAATAAGAACTATTAATTAGACTTAATTTAATTAAATACGTAGAATGGTATGTATGTAATGTAACGAGCAACAACGTAATTCTAATAATTATGCATTTATATTTACTGATTACTAAGTTACTATACTACTATGACTTGACCAGAGTTGACATCATTGTCTCCAGGTTCATTACCAAAAGATCTATCTTTTCTCCAGCATTAAACTCCTACATCTTCCTTGATTACAAAAATGCCAATAGGAATACAGTCTATTTAATAATAAACTTTTTAATTCAGTTAAAATAATCGTTATTCAAATTTCAAGTTCAAAACTTCGAAGATACTAATTGGTTCCACGCTAAACATATTGTCACGATTACAATTACTTTGTTCAATTAGAGACCAAATTACAAAATAGCAATTCTCCAACATAGTGAATATATGTAATATTTTAAATCATTTATTCTTTGTCCTCTAATCGAGAATATTTTTTTGGACTTATTAAAAGTACCAGCAGAGTAAATGTAAACTTTCTAATCAGGTTCTCCACACTTTCCTCTCTATTTTATTTTATTTCCACAGCCCGTATTACGTAAATTTTTAAATTCACATTTCGCTCTATCCCTGTATTACAATCGAAACGTTTTATTTCAAGAAATTAAGTTCTTTTCACGTCGTACTCATGCATAATTGCATGTTTAAACTTCAATTAAAAACAATGTGAGCCGACAAATGAGTCGAATCCGCTCTTTTCGGAATTGGTGGCGGTGGTTTTTTATTTCTCAGCTGTACCGGCTCATACTGACTTTGAACCTGACTTTTCCGCCCTTGGAAATTTTCATAAATAACCAGACCCTGATTTTGGTTTTGATTATTCGGCACCGACTCTCTAGCATTGTTGGGTAACATAGACGGGACATGTGGAACAGCATATGTGTTAGGTCTTTGGGGAGGACGTGGCTTTGGACTACTTGGTGCTGGTTGGCTCAATTGTCTGTTATTAGGTAAAGGTGGCAGCTCGTCGACACTACTACCGTAGTGCTGGCTCACCCAGGCTCGTACGTTATTTAAGTTATTAGTACTTGTTCCATCAGGATTATTTTGTTCAGACGACTCCACCTGATTCATTAATTCCGCAGGGGGAGGAGGCGCTGGAAAATCCGAACCCGAAACTGGCTCAAATCTAAACCCAAGAATTTCCTGTGGTGTTGTGTTTAGATCTGCATGACACTTTTGTGCCACTTGCCATTTTTTCTGCATGACTCTTTGTAAATCGCTTAAGAAATCTGCTGGTGGCTCGTCCAGTTTCTTTGGACTAGATGTACTATTAAGACTACTATTACTACTACTTTTAGAATTTGAAAGCTTAACTAAACTGTTGCTATTACCACCGCCCATGCTGGCTACATTATTGGTATTATTATTGTCCACTCGGCTCTTCAGTCTTTCCGAAAGTTCAGTAGCAAAGGAGACACCTTTCTTAACAGTAGTGCTATTAGGATTTACATTACTTTTTAGAGAACTAGAAGAACTAATTGTATTCGTATTAGAATTATAAGGCGAAAGATTCCCAATTCCTGAGGACGACAGTAGAAATGGAGGAGGAGCGGGACAACAGGGAATGGGATCAGGTTCTCCCATTAATAGTTCAGGAGGCGGCGGAGGTAAATTTTCATAATCCAAAGAGTCTATGGATTCTTCAGTCAATGTTGCAGGTTTCGGTAAAGTTCTTGGAGTTGAAAGAGGTGGCTTCCCTTGAACTTGCATTCTTGAGGTCATTTGCTGATTAGGAGTTTGTGCTTGAATCAGATTCTGAGAAGAAATAGACGAGTTGGATGAATTCGAGCTGTTGCCACTAAGACTTCGCTTTCTTTGGAGAGTGACTGTGTTACCTCCTTCCCCAGGAGTAGACGTGACATTAATGTAATCACCAACGATGGAGCGTGTGTTGATTGTTAATGGGATTTTTGGACTTAGTACAGTTGAAGGTTTTCTTTTGATAGTTCCACCAACTGGACAGTCACTTTCGAAACCTTCCTCCCGCGGTGGCGGTGGTAAAGGCATCTAGTAATTAGAAACATTTTTAATTAACTCTCAATTATTAATGACAAGTTTGCATGACAAGCATCTATCTGAAGGTTCACTTGGATTTTAAAAACTCACCGAATGCTCATTGGAATTATTTTCAGTGTGAATGCTTTTAGGAACTTGTGCGCTTTCCTGGGAAAACTGTCTCAGAGATGTGAGTTTGATATGGGGATCAGGCGGAGCCATTACAACTTGAGTTGATATTTGTTGTGGCATAGAAGCCAACGATACACTTCGACCAAATCTATCCAAATCTTCGTGAGCTAAATCTTCCATGAGACTTCTGTAATTGTCCCACAGTTGTTTTCCATACTAAAGTTATTAAAAAAATTAATTTTATTTAAAATTGAAGTTTAACTACAGGCAAACTATATTCTGAATATAAAAAGTATTTACTTTTGCTATTCGTAGTCCAACCATCCAAAGACGAAGAGTTTCTGAATCTTCAGCACACAAGTACTTCATATGTCGATGAGATTTTACTTGAAGTCTAGCAGGTTTTAGAACAAATCCGTACTCCGTTGGAGCTTTGAATTTTTTCTTCCAGCCAATTCCTTGATAAGCCTGTTAGACATCAAAAATAATATTAAGTAACGAGCTTACGGGACTTAATCAACCTAACAACCCAACTCAGATAAAGTACAGTGAACACGTATGTTTACGCTACTTGGCTCCTCCGTGGAATGTATAATTTTTGATAAATGCATTAAGGAATGTTCCTTTACGTAATATACCTCAGTTTCAGAGTTGCCTCTGTTGATATGATATTGGTATATAATATAATTAATGAATCACTAGTTCAGAATATTACACATTAGGAAACTACACCCAAACTTTAAACATTTACAGCGAATGAAAGTGTCCTACACACCTGTTGGTTATGGTCGATGGTAGCAAGGCAGACGAGATCCTTTGAAGAGTTAGTATGATTTCTTCCTTTGGGATAGTAGTAAATCCCAGAGGCTCGGAGCACAAAAGGAAACTTCTTCCAAGCTTTCTTGCCTTCTGCCTTAAGATAAAGAAGACTCTCGACTTCCGGAACACCAACTCCGTGATTGAAGAACTCCTCAATAAGTCCATTTTTAGTGTGTTCGTCCATGCAAGCGGCACCGTGAGTAACTCTTGTTTCCAAAAAGTACCTCTGTGGATTTGTAAACATGTCGTACTTCTCGTCTCTCTCGACAAAGTAAATCTTATTCTTCGAATCCCTCGTCCACATTAATAGATTCTCCACCATGTTTTCGTGATCTTCGTAGATTCTTTCTGTGAGGTAAAAAAACAGTGTTCATTCAATGAACCTTGCGTATTTCTTAACGGCATTAATCCTTCAATCAAAAGTTTGACACATACAAAAAAACAACTGGTTCAAGGATCTTTTTGAACTTCAGTCTGTTTCCTTGTTTAGAAATCAGTAAGCCTTTAGTCACAAAGCAACAGTAGTAGTTTAAATCAGTGGCCTACATTCAACATTTACTTATAATTCTTGCCTTCTAAGTCTATACACTTGAAACCTTCACTTTCTTTCAAATCACAGCTACACGTGCCAACAAAATTTTAAATAACCTCAAACCGGTTGGGTTATTCCAATTATAATCTTATAGTACGTTCCTTACTACAATGAATTAATAAAAAATAGACAAAATTATAAAATACATCCTCAGAGACATTTGAAACTTTAGGCATAATAGGCACTTACTGGCCACACACAAGTAAAGAAAGAAAACATCTTAATCTGGGATTTAAAATGCCTATCCTTAATGTTTACAATTTATATGGACAATCTTTTCTCAATCTTAAACTTGACAATCGTTGATCTTACAAGGTACTAGTACTGTGCTTACCCATATGGAGATGTGGTATGTGTTCAACCAATGCCCATTTTTGGGACAATGGGACATGATTCTTGTCTGCCAAGAGTGCCAGTACCCGACCACAAAACATTGACTCTTCCACCATGAGGGCTTTACTGCTCCCGTCTTTGGAGAAAGCCTTTACGTATAATCGAGTTACACTCGCTGCTCGCATCTTTGCCAAAGCCACTCTGATCTTTTCCGCCTTCTCATCCTACAAAGTCATTCGTTATAAATTAGACTCACAAATCATTCCTTGCTTTAACAATAATATCCAGCAGCGCCACACAAATCTTATATTGACTCTGTGCAAGACTTTATATTTTAAGCTTTTCTGAATGTACGGGTTTAAAATATACATAAATATATAATTCCCGCAAAAAATAATACTTAAATAACAAAATGTACAACAATATAAAAATAATTCGCTTAAAATGAATGCTTGCAACTTGAAGTAAATAAAAGGAATTTGTGTAGAATCTACTGTAGACACAAACTAATAATACAAATATACAAACTAAGAAACAAACATAGTAGCTGACAAGCAAAAGGAAAGGAATAGTCATTTTACTATTTACATGACAAAAAGATTATGTTATGAGTTCCAACATGCAACAAGCAAGCCATCAATCAACTCTATTAGTCTTTTCTTATGACTACGTTTTCAAGTAGACGAACCACATTCTACCCAAGTAACTATCTGGCATTATACAAGGCTCTCAATATCAGACCTATCCTACCTTTATATTAACGGCATTCATCAGATCACATGATAAATACGGAACAACAGAACAACTGATTTGTGACTCAGTCACTGTCTTTCAACTGTCGTCCGTCAGATACAAATAAATAGACGTAGTTCCAAATACTGTTCAAGTTTGAATAGTAAATACAATGTATTGATTTTCCACAAAAAAAAATCAAATCTCAATTCTGGAGTTGAAATAAATTAAATGTGATTTCAATTAATCAAGTTCACCATTCTTCACTTAGGTACATACATTTTTTGTTAAAGGTATGCCACTTTACTATTTCTGAATGAATAAATCAATCGGTCAATTCCTAAGTTAACTGCGACGAAGCGGATTTACTTAAAGCATTACGATACGTTATGTTACATGTTAGTTCAGAAACGATAACAAGCAAATAAAAAATATTTTACAACACAAAGAAAAGAACCAAATCATCACTTACAGGTATTACATTTCGATCAGTCTCTAGTCTGGCACTAACAAGGGCCGCTAACTACAAATTAGGAGCGAATGAAGAACCAAACCCAGCCCCCAACAGAAACAAAAAATAAAACAAACCCCGCAAAAATAAATACGCGTTCAGAAACATTCGTATTTTTAGGTATAAATTGTTAAAGCACCCTTTCACATAGCACGATAAAAAACAGTTCATAGAAACAAACAAAAAATGCATCCCAAACCCAGCAGCAAAACTTAGATGTAAACTAACAATTTTTACAAATGCATGTGAAAGTTCTATAAGTTTGTAGGTAAATTGTACCAAAAATTTAATTTTCCGTACCTCATTAGCATGTAAAACAGAAGAAGGTGGGATATTATTTTTAAGGCCGCAGCTGGTTGTGCTGCTCCCACTACTGGATCCACTGGCCGATAAAGAACTTCCACTTGACAGTAAAGATGCATTGTCTGAGAAGCCTGAGTCATTGTCGGGACTCTCTGTCCGTACTCCTGAAATTCACCGAGAAAAATATCCACATGAAACAAATGTTCATCAATCAATTCACATCAAGATGCAGTAAGTACGTACGACATCTATAATGCTGTCATGGTCACTTGACACACCTTTCATATTGTTCATTTGTATACTGACCAAGGCAGTCAAATACTTACAACTATTCAAAAACTTCGAATGAAGTTACTACAGTGAGTTTCTTTTTACGCTTCATTAGACAAAGATAAAATTAAATATATAGGAAAACTTCAAGGTCTCGTAATCAACTTCATAATGTTTGAAGAATTGTATTAATATTGACTTGTCTTTTCTTCAGTATACGTATTTGATAGCACTCAGACTTAGACGATGAAAAGATAAAAAGACATGACTAACATTGTTATAATAGGCGAAACAGTATAAAAGTCAATTAAATAAAATGCCTGCCTTTCTTTCAGAAGAAATTAAATGCAAAATCTATGAATTGTACTCGAAAAGAATAAGACAACCTTGGGGCACCACTTAATGAAATGCCTCTGTCATTAAAAATAAATCCTGTAATTACATATGTTCAAATAAAATCTCAAAGCGTTCCCGATAAACTAAGACAGATATGATCTAATATCAAGCACTTGCCAACAAGAAAAGTAACACACAATGACGAAAAAACTAAAAAAAAACTATTGAAATTAAGCTATAATCTGATTTGTATTGTATAGAAAGGCAACTTTATTTCTACATACTCCAAAACAAGGGTTTATTACCATTGTCACTACTGACGATATTTGATTTAGCCTCACCGCCGGGCACTTGAAGTAAGTTCGGTTGTTTAATTTCTCGATCAAGACTCATTTGAAGGGCTGACAATTCACCCAAAATTGCATTTAGTTCGTCTTCTTGTGTGTCCTCCAGTGTGGCTTGGGAAAATCTATACGGATCAGCTGGCCGAGTGTCCAAGTCCTGCAAAAACAAAAAAAATATTCAAGTATAAAAACTAGGTTTCACAGCAATTTATTTCATTACTATTTCTTTGATTTGATTTTATTTCGCGTTATTCAACTGACTGCATATCCAGTTCTAGGCTGGTATCACTTAAATATGTGTTCAATGAACTAAGGTGCTTACAGACTAACATACTACATTTGGGTCATGTTTAAGAATCAAATATAAACATTATGATTATAAAACATTAATTATAGAACGGAATAATATTATTTCAATAATTTCCACAGCTAGTGTTTCAAAAAGTTGTATTAAATCTTCAGAATAAATTTGTTTTCCAACTCCTACTATTACGTTTGATACCATATAATCTAATCATAACCAACATGTACTTGATGTCCCCACCTCATGGTTGTAATTTGCCAACCAAAATAAAAACAACCAATTAAAGAAAATAGTGAAGTCAAAGCTACATTGCCAACACACAATTCCTAAAAATAGTCGTTGAGCCTATTAAGATGATATTGCCTGCATTGCACAAATAGTCATTTCATTCATAAGCAATTTGTCGGTTCTGTCAACATCCTGCAACAAGAAAAGATGAACAAGACAGACATCATGCAGCAGCAGCCGTACAAAGTATCCTGCAGCGCGTTTAAAACGCCAGAAATAAAATATGGAAAAAACTTTTAAAGGTATCATAAGAGCTAAACCCTGAAAACAAGGAGGGTACTAACGGGCTTAAGGCTAATTTACGACAAGACTTGGATGTAATTCAATTTTAAACTTCAAAACTTTAAGTTATCTAGCTACAGTTGAAGCTGAAGCTCACCATGGAATTCCTTCCTGTTCCTATCGCCTCCAACTTTTTCTGACTCTTTGTTTTTCTCTTGATCACTTCTGAACTCCTTCCTCTGCCTAGTAAAATTCTGTATAAGGCGAGAACTTTATTTCTCATCATAAGTCATAACAAAACAAGGCGTACACCTCCTACCTCTAGACTCTCCAGAGACGTGTACGCAACACCTCCAAACCTTAAATTAAGAATCTATACTGTACTGAAGGAATATGAAAACACATAAACACAAGCTGAAAAATTCAACTCTCAGACTCTGCTGCTTAAAATATTTCTTTCTCTTCGCTTCACTCCATACAGTTAACTTAACTTAACTTACCTCCTAATAATGAGTATCTTAAAACGAATCTCCTCAGTTCATCAGTGAAAAATATACCGGCACGGCTTCATTTTTCTAATTCTAATTCCATTCATACTCTCTCACTTTTCTCACACCATATCAGGTTTGAAATTGCCATTTACTACTTTTTTTTTTACATTTCCAATTAGTCTTTAATATCAATCAGTCCTTTGAATATGCCCTTTTAGTTTAACGTTAAGTAAACTCAGTCTAAGACGGGTGTACAATTTCAACCAGAAGATTAGAAGACATCCTCAAAAAATATGAGAATATCTATATCAAACTGACAACACTGCAAAAGTCTTGGTACACATTACGACTTTTCTTCTTATACCACATATACCCATACCAGAAGAGCTCAAAGTTTTTTTTAAAGATGTGGAAGGAAACTGAAGAAACCCAAAGCCAGAAAAGGAGAGGAAGTTGCATTCAATCTCCAAGTTTATAGTTTAGTTTAGTCTCACTCTTATCCTCATCTCACTAGCTGTCTTGACGCATTTGGGTGTTGCGTTGGTGAATAGGAAAACCAGAAGCCTAAATATAGTCGAAATGGAAATGTTGACAAGGCGTAAAAACCAAGGGGAGAGACTTTGACACTCGCACACATCACAATCTACAACCCATTCCATCACTACAGATACAGACACAGACTTCACTTCGCCTCCCTTCTCATCTCATCTCGTCTCACACGTGCGAATAATTTCCTCTATTTCAGCTACAAACTACTTACCCAGGGACTTCATTCTAACAACAACCCCGTCTTACATGAAATAATTATAGCTTACAGTTAC
>JAAXYV010000613.1:0-11657 GCA_036851875.1 Novacerus sp. FZ-2019
TTTTCACTGTTCTTCAGTATGATTCTTCCTTGGAGTCAAAGGTACTTGTCTACCAAAAATGGTTTGAATTTATTAATAAATTCAAGAGTTATGGTGTAGACGGAGTCACCCACAGAAAAGCAGACAGATAGACTGACTAACTAGGCATTCGCATATACCAGCTTTGCTGCTAAATAGTTGTTACTTTAGCACGCATTTATTTGCATTTTTTCTCTCCTGTCTTGTCTTGTCACTTCTCTTACCAACTGAACAGAACTCAGCTCAGCTCAGCTTAACTCAACTCAGCTCAGCTCAACTCAACTCTGCAACATAAACATCACAACATGAGTTTTATTCTGCTTTGTTTTCATCATTAGTTGCTTGGCTTAGTTGTGGCTAGACTAAACAGCTTATTAGCCGAGTTTAAATGCTCAGTTCCGATTGAGCATAATTATTGGTTTCCATGCGAGGATGAGCTCCATAAAATAAATTCTGTCTGTCCGGTCAGCTGTGCTTTGTTGTGGTTGATTTCTTACAACCTGTCTTGTCTTATTGGCTAGGTAAGACTTGACTTGGTTTGGTTTGGCTTCACTAGACTTGACTTGGTTTGGCTTGTTTTGTTGTCTTGTCTTCAGTTCACTTGACTTGACCCGTCTTGACTTGACTTGACTTGATAGACAACACAACTCAACCCAATAATGCCACATAGCTCAGCAGAACAGAACGCAACAACTCAGCACAACAAAACAAAACAACACAACCTACCGGAAATAAGTCAATAGATTTCCACAATAGTATATCTACATACCTAAACCTAGTATTAATTTGCATTTTTACGCATTCTGTACGAACGAATTTGCTTACATACATTTTGTGTACAACACAACACAGCATATAGGAAAAGACAATGCATTCAAGGAAAGCCATAATTCTGCATGTATGATATTATATATATAGGTAATAAAACTTGTGTGAGTCTAAATTTACTATGAGCTTCAGCTTCTACATAGAGTAAGACTTTGACTTGGTTTGACCTCTTGTCACGTGGCTTGGATTGATTTGACTTGACTTTAATTGACTTCACATTGAGTTATGTTATGAGCTTTCAGAGCAATAAGCTAAACCACACCAGAAAATGAAACATTCAAAAAAAATAACATCAGCAATAATATCAGACACAGGCTATACACACACACAAGTACATTACAGTAATAAAATAAAGCAATGCAAGAGCAAACATATAAATATAAATATAAATTAAAAGTAAAAATATTATTCTATCATACATGTATCTATATATATACTTATATATTTCCTCTTCGTAAGTCTCAATCTTTTTATATACAGTAGGTATAGAATGCAAATAATTCTAATTACTATTCTTTTTCTTCTGTATTATAATGTAATGTAATTGCTTTAATTTTTTTCTCTCAGTTTACACGGTGGTAATACACCACACGGTAGTATAGGTTTATAGCTTAGGTGATTTACTAGCATATTATTATTGTTGTTGTACAGTACAGTACATTATAGTATAGTATAATATAGTGTTAGAAGAATTTCTGTTGGATTGAATTGTACAAGAAATATGCGGCAGCTATACCTTCTATACTAACTTAGGTATTGCTACTCCCTTGCTTTACATTTAATAAAACATTGAGCATTAGTATTAGTATTGGTATTTTATCTTTACCTCGCCTCGCCTTTAATGTAGTAGAGTAGGGTAGGGTTCATAAAGTCAAGTCAAGACAAGACAAATCAAATCAAGTCAAATCAAGTAATATAATGTAATGTAATATAATATAATGTAATGTAATTTAAAGTAATGTAATGTATTGTAATGAAAAAGGTAAATTGCGTACGAAGCTTTGGTTGTAGGT
Organism: Novacerus sp. FZ-2019; assembly: GCA_036851875.1. NCBI lineage: Eukaryota > Metazoa > Arthropoda > Collembola > Entomobryomorpha > Tomoceridae > Novacerus > Novacerus sp. FZ-2019. The sequence goes on from JAAXYV010000613.1 coordinate 1,860, forward strand.
ATTGGAATTACTAGTGTAGGATTGGGACGGCAATAAATGCAGATATATTAGCAAAAATTGTGAGTGAAGTGAAAACTTGCGTCTTCCACCACCTGGTTGGGTTGGATTGGATTGGCTCTTGGAGTGTATGTATGAATGCATGAATGTATGTATGTATGTAATGTTGTGTTATGTTTATTTCATATGTTGTAGGTTGTAGGTTGGATTGGATTGGATTGGGAGGGAAAGTGGTGGAAGTTGTGGTATATAAAGTGACTTGGAGCCGGCTTTGCATCATAAGCTCATTGCCTCTCTTCCAGTTCTATTCATTTCATTCATTTATTTGCACCTCTTTTTGCAAATTTTCATTTTCTTTGAATTAATCAATTTGGCTTGAGAGTTTGGAAAGTTGAGAAGACCAAGAAGAAAATCAAGGTGTGGATTAAATTACGTTGGATTCGAAATTTTGAGAATTAATTATTTAATTAATAAGTTGATTGAAAATTATTATTTTATTGAAAAAAAAAATATTTATTAGCACTACCCTCTTGCTGGTTTCAAGTTTCAAGTTATACTTTGGATTTGATTTGATTGGATTAAATTTGAATTACAATTTTGAGTTTAAATTTACCGTTTTTGTTGTGATATTCAATATAGAGAATATAATATAATATATTATATTTTGTTTTATTATATTATATAATATTATATATTGTAGAGAGTTAGTTGGAATATATTCTAAAATAAGTGTTTTGTTGGATTGAATCTCTAGATGAATTCCCGTGTGTTGCTCGTTGTTGCCATCGTCGCTTTGGGACTTGTGTTGCCCAGTAGTGGATCCGGCCTTAGCGTCATCATCCCAATTGAATACGCTTTGTTCAAGTTGAAGGCTGCTGCGATTGCGGGGCTTCTTTATCTTGGCCGCTGAAGTTACAGTGAGTCTCATGAATGTAACAGAAAATAATACAACACAAACAAAATTACTCTCAATTTCATTCACAACCTAGAAACACTCCATTCCTCATCACGACTCCTTTTACAGTATAAATCCAAATCCATTATACATTAATATTAATTACCCTTCTCAATTACATCTTGGACTAAATTTTCAATTTCAATTGCAAAATCAATTACATTTTCAATTACAGTTTCAATTTCCATTACAAAATCAATTATATTTACCATTATAGTTCGAATTACTTTTCCAATTACATTCCTTCAGCTAAAATGTCCATAGATCAACTGTATAAACAGAATCTTGACTTTAAAAAAATACCCTTGCTCTCAAAAACCAATTGTAATCTTTTACAAAAGGTTCAATTTCAATATCTTCATTTGTATTTTATTTCCTCAAGTATTTACTGAATTCACTACTTTACGGCTGACTTCAACGTCGTTTGCAATTTGCTCTTGAATTTATCAAAACTAGACAGTTATATTACCAGTTTTGATTTAAATGGCACAAAATCTCTGATTTAATACCCATATTACACACAAGGTTATTGAACTCATTTACACCTAATTTCACAAAATAATTAACACACATTATTCTATCATTACTTCCAGCCCACAACTTGGATGTCGGTTACGGAAACGGTCACGGATGGAGAAGACGTCGTGATGTCAGCCAAGCTGAAGAAGTTGCCTCTGAAGACTCTTCCAAGCCCGAATCTCTTGAAATCGCCGTGACCGACACTACCGTCGATGATGTTTTGCAATACGATCAACTCGGATGTGGTATGCGTCTTGTCTGCGAATTGGCCGCCACCCCCGCCGACCGTCTTGAAGCCGATGAGAAGCTTATGTTGAAGTTGTTCGGGTAAGTTTTTTTTCTTTCTACTCCCGCGTCCAGAAAACACCCTCACCTAAAACTCTACAACCAGTCATTCTTCTTACATAGAATTTCATACCAGTTTCAAAAAAAATTATTTCTCATTTCACTCTTAAAACTGCATTCAACCAAGGATCATTGTTAAGAAGGAAAGTCTTATTAGAAATAAGTTTCTAATCAGCATTTTATGCCTTGCCCTAGAATAGAAATCCAGCTTAGGTAGGTAGATACTCAATGAGTTCAAGTCAGTTTAATTAATAACTCAGTTCAGTCATTTCAATTCCTTAACATCAAATCAAATGAAAGGAGCAGTGAACTTGTATAATCACAAATTACTTAATTATCCTTAGCTCTCATAACGTAGACATTATACCAAGAATTACACAGAAAGGAAGCTCTCTTTTAACCAAACTTCACAAAGTCAAATCTCACATTCATTTCACACTCGTGTCAATACAATATATACTACCCAACATTTTAACCACTACAGAATATAAGGATTTACACTTATCTCTTTTACCATAATTTATTCCTAATTCATTCACTTATCTCCTTTACTATAATTTATTCCTCTCAACATAGCGGAGAGAGAATTCATTTCACGTCAACACGCGAAATTTAGTCTCCCCCACTGCATGAAATTGATAAAAGAGAATTTATTTCCCTAAGCTATTAAATCTCTCACTTCCTTTTTTCTTCCGTCTTCCTTCCGTTTTCCATAATATATAATATCACATCCCATCATATCCTTTAATTCATACTTCTCCATACCACACAAGTCACCTCAAGACACAATCATAAATCACGTCACTTCAAGTAGTAAAAACAAAGGCGTCCAACTCCTACATAAGCTTCAGGTCAAAATTGCCGTAGAGTTAACAAGCATTATGCAAAGGGAAAGTGAGTGACATGACATAATAATAATAATAGAAATAATGTGATTCTTAAAAACCCACTCTTCATAACCGCTTTACTAAGTGAAGTCAAGTCAAGTCAAGTAAAGCAAAGCAAATCAAATCAAAAGTGAAGTCAATCAAAATTAAGCAGATAATAGTGTATTTATCACTGTTGAGTTTAATGTGTTGGTGCCGCAGTGCATGTAGTAGTAGTTAACAACATTATAGAGATTTGGCTTTCCTCTCACTGAACTTCACTTCTTCTCTTTACTTCACTTGGGAAAGGGCAATAGGATCGATCACATAACATGTGATTCTTTTGATAACCGTAGGATTATGTAGGTAGGTAATACATTAAGTGCAAAGGTACAGTGTATACTTTACTATACACTTGCTCACTTTCCATTTCGTTGGAGAACCGGTTGCCCACAGGTAAAGACAAGTCGAGTCAAGTCAAAGACAAGCAGAGCAGAAAAAATCCTGTTCTTGTTGTACTTACAATTAGTAGTTGCATTGCATGTGTTCGTGTGGTGACCCTCCTATCTCATTCACTTCACCACACACATAGTGAAAAAGTATATAAAATTATATAGGCTCTCATACACTATAAGCCTTTACATATACACTATATGTATATATATATATATTTATACTTGTATATTTATATGTATGTATATGCCTTCCTCAACCTCAACACAAGAAAATATTGCTACCTGCCTTCCCAACTTTCCATTTCATTTACTTCAATTCCTCCGGTACTTAATGCATGTTAACTTAATGCAGCAGCTTATGACTTATTGCTGTACATTAATTAGTATAGAGACATTCATTTTAGTATTTAGTACATTAAATAGAAATGAAATGAAAGAAGTATCTACTACTCGATTTTTATAAGAGTTTACATTCTGAAACTTCCAACCTCTATCAAAATTTATACTCTTATAAAAATATAGTGGTACCTACTAAATCTTCAACTTCAAACCAAGTCAAGTCATCACTGTAGTGCCTGTAGTTCCATTGACATTAATCATATTTTTTATTAACTACTTAAATCCTGAGAATTACTAACTAAATCTACACGGCTTTAAAGTTATCCAAGTGGAATACATCACATTACATTGCAGATATGGGAGAATATAAATTCCTCTTGGATTGACTTGACTACTGTAACACGACTTATTTAATATATTGTATCAACAAATGATTTTACAAGTATTGGAAAGTGTAGAAATGGGAACTGATTTGTATGAAACTTGCTTGCTTAATGAGGATACAAAGTGATTATGGTACTTGTAAATAACCCTGTGGAACACCATTGAGGAAACGATTGTAATCCAAGTTCACTTTTACTAATTGAATTGAATTTTGTATATTTGTTTTATAGTAATGATGACAAGATCCCAAACCCCAGCAAGGCTTCCCGTGCCAAGCTGTCTTACTCCTATGCCGCCGTTTTGGGAGCTGAAGCCAAGGAATCTTCTGCCTGTGCTCGTGTTTATGGTCGTTGCCCATACAGTGCCGGCCAGGTCATGCAAACTATTCGAGCTGCTAGCGCTTAAATAGTTTAGCCTTTGAGTTTCATAGAATTCCAGTAGTTCACCTCCAGTGCAGTCCAAACTATACCATACCATAACATAGCATAGCATAGTATAGACTAGATTAAGCATATGATAACCTAGCAAATCAAACGAAGCCAAGCCAATTCAATTAATCCCTTCCAGAATGAATCCCCCTGCCATTTATTTCCCTAATCAATGCTAAAAGAATTAGTATTCCTCACACCCATTATTATATATTTTTTTTACCATAGAGTGTCAGGACACACGAAAAAAAATGACGAATGATATTTTCTTTCCTTGCGTCCTGTCCTGACTTCCTTCCATCTTTTTGTTAAATGTTTAAAAATGTACAATTTATATGCGAGTAGTACGAGAGTACGAATGGACTAATTGTTGCACCACCAAAGCCTGTCAGCTAAAACTAATTACTGCTGTACTGTACTGTACTGTATTTACCTTACCATACTTTACTTTACTTACCAAACTTACTCAACCATGACAAATCTGTTTCTTCCACTATTCTATCTCTATCAACTTTTACTGTACTTCACTTCACTGTGGAATATTGTCTTTTAGTATGATTGTAATGTATACGTGAGTGTTGCTCTATATCGTTCTATATATGTTTGATTGTGTTCCTTTAATTCTTTCCTTTTGGTATGAGAGATCTGTATGATGATTTGAAAACAAAACCAATAAGGAAACAAATCACGGACAAGGATATTTATTATTAGGTGTTAAAACTACACCATGTATTAGTACCTAGTAATTAATTATTTTTTGCCTCGTAACCCTTGATAGTGTATTAATTTTTAAATTGCTGTTTGATTGTGACTGACTGAATTCATTTCTGATATTCTGAACTGTCTGTGAGCGAGTGAGAAAGTGTGCGTGTGCGTGAGCGTGCGTGCGATGCATGGCAGATGCATGGCAGATGAGCTTTATTTTTTTATATTACTTTTTTTTTGGAATGCATGAATGTATGTGTCAAGAAATCCATTTTTGGGAATGCTTGAGTTGACTGAATTTGAAATTGAATTATTATTACTCTCTCTAAGTGCCTTTAATGAAAAACATCAAGAGCTGATTAATAACATGTCTTTAATATTTTTAGCCTTTGCTTACTTTTTTGTTTGTATGAAGAAGGGTTAATGCCAAAAAATATGGATATGTTATTACGACTAATCTATGATTGCCAATTCTAAATTTGCAGCTCAGTTTTTCTATTATGTAGTCAAGGAATTGGAGCAGTGCCTAGGGAAGTAATTAGCCTCAAAATTCAACCAGACTTGAAACGACGATTCCTGACATTAAATCTAGGTACGTAGACAACTACACTACACTACCCTACACTCCAATGAAATCCAATCACAGCTACAACAGCCACCATAAGCAGTACCCAAAAAAAAATTAAAAAAATAAGCTCAAGAACCCTAAAATGAAACACAATATATTACCTACCCCGTACCGGTTCAGTATACCTAAATACAACAAAACAAATCACAACAAACAGTTAAAGCAATAATACGATACGATACGATACCATACCATACGATATGAAATCATACTTTTTTATATACTTACTTACTTAGATTATATGATTATGATTATAAATATGAATATTATGCGAGAATGAATGTGTCGACTCTCTTCGGGTCCATACTTCTAGTCAAATCAAAATAAGTAGTTTTGTTGAAATACACACACACATATATATTATATATATCTAACCAACGTACTAACCAAGAGGTCAACAAACTGCGGGTCGACACTTCAAATTGACCTACAAATTATATTAATCTCTAATAATTATTATTAATAATAATAATAATATTTGAATGTTATCAAGTTTTGGAAATCAATAACTTACCAACCACAAAAATAAAATTACTGAGGCTATATTTTTTGAGAGAAAAAAAAAACAAAACCAACTAATGCTCAATGTGTGTGTCTAAAATTATCTGAAACATAAAAAAGCAAAATGCTCAGTGCGGTATTAAAGTAGTAGTATATAATAATACAATTCTTATTAATGGTTGCTGTCTATGCAAAACCTGCAAAATGAATAAAACAACACAATATCAAAATAATATTTCATTGTTGTCTCTTCTCTTTTACCATTTTTGCATACAACTCTTTGTTTATTTGCATCCATCTCATTCATACTTTTAATCTATAAACCAATTACAGATAGTAAACTGGTTTAACAGTGTCATTATTATATTGTAATCAGAAAGAAATATCATGCAGCATCAAATTCATCGAAGCCTATCATACAGCTATTTCTAATTTCACCATACGCTTAGCTTGAATGTATTGCAGAAGAGTTACTTGCTAAAGTAATGCGCAAGCGCGAACTCTACTTCACGTGACTTAGTATACTAACCATTAGCAGAAAGTAATAAATACTCATTTAATAGCAATTGATTAATTTCTCAATATTGCTTTCCAAAAGCACTGCTTTGTAAAAATTTCGTCTGCGCATGCGCCAAAATATTTTTGTATGTGCAGCAACAGCTAATTCTATCCTTTACAATGACAAAAATATAAGAAAACAACTGCTAAATATCCAATCAACAATTTTGCCAGTTTTCCCTATTACTCGTATGAAAATACAAGTTAGGATCCTATAAGATTACTCTGTAGGGATTACATTATGGGAAGCTATTAGGTCCTCACATCATTTTTTAAATCTTAAATCTCAAATCTATGATATATGATGTATAATTCCACAAATTTTCATCCTTCTAACTCTCCATCATTTCAGCTATGCAATCCTATAATTTATTTCCAGGTGGGTTTGCCTCCGGGAAACCTGCTGTAGACATGTAGAGAAGCAAAAACACTTTTCAAAGATTTCTACTTACCTACTATTAATTTGTACAGACAGTAAAATTAAAAGGAGAAAAAGAACAAGCATATATTAATAACATTGAGACAGTGTCAAGACAGTGTATATGCTAACTAACATCCATTAAAAGTTCATTCGCACTGGTAATGGCATGGCATGGTTGTCTTAGATTTCTTCTTAAGCTTTAATATCTCATTTTATTACTTTAAGGGAAAACATTGTATTGCACTGTGTGTTTGTGGACTACGTGTAGACACAAAATACTGCTACTAAGGAAAGTAATTTTCATACTGCAGCCAAAGTCAAGTCAAGTCAAGTCATGTGAAGCCGAGCCAAAGGCAGTATATTTGTAGGTACTGTACTGTATTGTATTGAATTAATGTACATTAATAGTGTGTAGCCAGCAGCAGCTTTGAGTTGAGTCGCATTAGAAGCTACCATAAGAAGTACCTTTTAACAATCCAATAATGCAAAATGAACATTACTATTTGTATTATACTACTGTATTAATGTATGATATTAATTAAAACTCACACTAATGTATCTACATAGGGATTTTGTATTAAGAAAATTAAAAGAATTTCATGCTGTAGGACCAGTTCAATAGAAAGAAAAAAAGTGAAAAGGCATACATGCAGCGAACATGAAGAAAAAAAAGGCAAAAACAAATAGCTTCATTTCACTTTACTTTACTTTACTTTATGGCAACACGAGCGGAGAAGGAAGATAAGGAATCGACACAAAGATCCAGTCTAGATACGCACTGAAGATAGTGAAATTGAACTTGGAATTTATTTGTATTGTAATAATAATATAGAATGTAATGTAATATAATATAATAATCTTTCATTCAGTTCGTAGGTACTTGAATACAGACATTATAATTCTCTCTGTAGTAACAAAACAAGTAATAATATAATTGTAAGTGCAAGGTCAATGGAGAGGAACAATCTTTTAAGAGTTCTTTCAAGAGAGTGTGTTTGTGTATATATATATATGCGGGGTTGTTCAGTTGGAGTAATTTTTATTTGTAGTAAATACATGTATAGAAAAAAGTTACAAGATTAGATTAACGTTCTGGAAATTTAGTGGTTATGTGTAACTAAGTTAATTTCAAATTTAATGACTGTAAAACGGCTGCTGCTGCTGCTGCAGTAGTAATATATTTTGTTTAATGGGATGTATGCTTTAATTTAGAGATAATATTTTCATTTTGGGAGTAAAGCGAGAGTACATACTATTATTTAATGCATTCCAAGGTGCAATTTTTTGAACTAGAACTTTAGATTGATAAAAGACATAAGACCGGTTGGAGTAGGAATTTTTTTTGGACATGTACTTTTCTGTGGTATTTATTGGCAAAGTTGACATAAGTATATTTGAATAGAAATGTTCACAACGAGCTTGCAGTAAAATAGTAAAAATGGAGTCACCTTGAATTTGAACTGTAGAGTTTGTACTTGAGTAAAAACTTGGTTTACAACTTATTATAATTGTTTGATTTGAACGTTGCATCATTCATACACAACCCATCTGATTGCAAACTCAAATTACGAACCAAAAACTAACCAATTTAGTTATCCAAATTAAATGCTAATAATTAAAAGTAGTTAATGACGCTGAACGAAATCGGTTGATTGGAAAAACTATCCCAAAAGACCAGCACCGCCCCGTCGGAGAGTAGAAGGGATGGGGGGCTGTTTCGGAAGGGACCGGTGATTTTTTTAAACAATGTGACGGATGTTAATTAGATAGTTTTTAAGAAAAAGACGGAATAAATGATATTTGAAAAAATGTCGCGGTACTAGACGGGTTATTTTTTTTGAACATTACGACGGGAGGGGAGATATTTCAACAATATTACAGGACCGGACGGGTAATATTTCAAATATGACGAAACGGGCGGGGGTGATATTTTGAAGAATTTGGCAAAATGAGTGATATTATTTTAACAATATGACGGGTGCAACGGGCGATTTTTTTCAATATGATGAGACGGGTGATTATTTTTAACAATATGACATGACGGATGATTTTTTCAAAAATATGACCGGATGGGACGACATATTTTTTCAAGCATGTGACACGGTGACGATACGGGTGATTTTTGAAGAACATGACGCTACTGGACAGTTGGAATTTTCAGTAACGGAATGGAAGATATATACATTGAAAAGCCTGGTACTTGTGTGAGGGATACGCTGAAAAGTGCTCAATTTGTCTAAATGAATCCTGATGTTTTCTTTCAAGTATATGTTCTTTATGACATTCTGTGTGAGAATTATCACCGATTTACTTTCGTTAGGATTATAAAGTGTTAAAATTAGTCGTTTTCTCATCGCTTGGGACGCTTTTGCGTCGGGACAACGGGGATTTTGAAGGTCAGACGGTTATGTATTGAAAGACTTAAACCTATTGGTTGCTTTCGAATCCCCTAGGAAGTCAGACTGGAAGCGTGTTCAAATTCTGATTTCTAGTGCAATTAACATTATGTATATCAACCTTTATTAACTGGCATTAAATATTAATTTGTTATGCATATAACCTACCGATTTTTTAAAGGCGTCTAAGCTTCGGACAAAACGTATGTCTTCGTACTTTTTTGTATTGTATTCTAGTTCCGTTAATGTACTGAGACGGGTTGGTGGGTTCTGAAACACTTGTAACTGGCGACGAGACGTG
>JAAXYV010000614.1:0-11648 GCA_036851875.1 Novacerus sp. FZ-2019
AGTATACAATATTGGGAGATGATAGAGATTAGATGAAATGAGAAATGCAACAGTATTGGGTATTGAATGTAAATAACGTTTCGTGTCGCTGCAGTAGTCATGGAATACCGCAACCAGAAACCGCAATGCAACTATTAACCTATATTATAGATATTAAGTAGGATAGTTATTATATGGTTGCAGAATAGTTGGGAGAAGTCGAAGGATTATGCATACCAGCTAATTGTTTGCTATGTAAAATATGATTATAGCTGTGCTTACAAATGCCACGGTATAGAAGGCGGAGATAACGTTTAACTTACCATTAAGGTATAGGTGAGGTGCGTCAAATCCAAGCTACAGACTTCCAACTTCGAATACCATCAGAGTATAATATAGTAAAGCACTGTACAGGGTAAGCTAAGCTACTTGCTGGTATGATGAATGGTAACTCGACTTAAATATTTACACTTCTACTAGAAGAGTTAATGTGACGTCGTTGAGTTTATGTATGACTATATGGTTACATAATTAAAGCACGTTTATCGTTGAATGCGTTTATGATTGATACGAGCAAAGAGGAGAACCTGTAAGAGCAGAGTGTATACTTTTGCAGTTCCACCAAGTTCAGTTTATGTCCCTACACACAAATATATTACACTGATGTACTGTGCATCTGAAGTGTTGATTTGGAATTGTAAATTGAAATCACAAGTTGATCCTTGAGAGGAACATAATATTTTTTTTTCCTCTTGAAGTGAATTCAATATTCAATGGTTTAAAGTGGTAGTGACGGAAGAGCGAAGTTTGAGAGGAAGGTATATTACATAATTTATTTGTTGATTATTATGCCATATGTTAGTCTAGTTTTTCATTCATGGATCTGTAATGAATTATATTATTATTACTTCCAGGTAAAGTCCATTAGTTTCTAGTAGGAACTTCGAATCATTTAAACTTAAATCGCACCACAACCAACCAAACACTTGTGTTTGGTTGGTTGTGATGCGGTAACTATTAAAGGTCAATAGTTGCGATGTCTCTGTTATCAAGTATAGGTTACATCAAGTTCTTATCAAAAAGTGTACCCTGCTGTAATACTAAACTCTGTAATCTTGTGATTACATAAATAATAAACACAATGTTGAATGTAGTTTATACAGATATTCCAATTGCGTTTAAAATGTGTCAATAATACATTCAGAATTGATTGGGTTCTGCCTAACAGCTTGGATGAATTGTCTGAGTCTCTACTATATTTGTAACCTTCAGATTGCTTCGAAAGATATTTGGTTCAAACAACTTCCGTGTTTGAAATACATATTGACAAGGTTACATAAGTAACTCTTAATCGGCAGACACAATTGGGAAATTCTCTGAACAATGTTGATTACAAATAGTTTTCTCAGGTGCAGACGAATTAATTTTGGATTGCCTATTGTATTGCAGCTGAAGCAACGAGAGTTCCACAGAATCATCACATTTGGAAAACCACCTTTATGTACTAATTCGGTACGATTCAGAACACTCAACACTGGCTTATTTTCGAAACCAATTTCGGCAATTGAGACTATAAATATGGCATCTGGAAGAAGTACGATGTCAACTGACAACTGGCGGGACTGCAAAGTATGGAATGTTTTCTTTTTAAACATTTTAAAATGCATTCTTTTGTTTTGAAAAAATGCATAGAGTTACACATACATTACAAAATATTTGTAGGTTATTAGTCTCGATCATCTGGTCCTCACCGTTGCAGACTTGGACAAGACTGTTGCATTCTATACAAAGGGACTGGGGATGACCGTTGTACGGTTTGGGGAGGGAAGAATTGCTCTGCAATATGGCACACAGAAAATAAATTTGCACCAAGCGGGGAAAGAATTTAAACCACATGCTCAAAAACCAACAGCTGGCAGTGCTGATCTCTGTTTCGTGACAAAACAGCCGTTGGAACACTGGATTGAACACTTGTCAACTATTAAGATTCCTATAATTGAAGGTCCTGTTCCACGAACTGGAGCAACAGGACCTATGAACTCTATTTACGTGCGTGACCCGGATTTAAATTTAATTGAGATTGCTTATTACAGTCAGATTGCTGCTTTGTCGTTTTGATATTATGGATGTTATTCACTTATTTATTATTTCATTTCCACCTGTTAAAAAGTATTAGAATTTAAATTTTGAAATGGTAAAGGAGCAAACTGGCGTACTCCATTCAACATTACAATCGCTCAGAATACAAGCACACCAACGCACCAAATTCGCAATTGCAACTACATCAACATCACACTAGAAAGAGATTAAAGCACCAAGCGGAAATCCGGGGTTGGACTAGTGTGAATGTAAATATGATTTATATTACCGAGTATGTTATGGTTTAAAATATGAGAATACCTTTATGCATGATTTATTTAGAAGTAACTGGAGGTACAGTTTTGAGCCCTTGGAGTTATTCCATTTTGCATGCTATTAGTTTAATCTGTTCCGTATATTACTCTATATTATGTGTGTTATTCAGTAATAAGTAAATCAAATCAAAATTTTGAAATTCATACATTAGTAAAAAATATGTTCCAAGTTCTTCCTTATGAAATGAATACGTAGAACTGATTGTATGTAGCGGTAGTACAATCTACACCGATTATGAATTGAATTTACTACTAGATGAGAAGAAATACGAATAAAGGCTCAACATTTGAAACACTAATTACTCATTTTAATCCCTCTGAGTTTGGCAATTGGCTCCTATTTGGCACATTTGCAACTTCTCAGGACTCATACTATACACTCGCAAGCAAATTTCGAAAAAGGAATAATTTTGTTTAAGTGACTCAAAATTTAGTATACTCAAATTTAGTAGGTCAAAAAGCTGATGTTTACAGAAAAACGTCATGTGTTTTAAGCAGCATACTAATGTAATCTTTCAGTTTAAATGTCCATCAAATTTTAAATGAGGGGCATATTGTTTTAAATTGATAAAATTTAATTTAAATGCTCTCGTCTGACTGGTGAACAAAAATCTCTGTACGTACCCAAGGTGAGTACACAGAGAGATTCATACCCATTTTACTCCGCTTGGGTGCAATCTTTGATTTTATTTAAAAGCCCAATCTGTTGAAGAAAAAAATCAAGTATAAACCATTAATATACAGAATCTCTAAGATATTAAAGGTTTAAAATGTTCAGGAAAATATTTACGTATGAAAGTTAGGTATCTAAGTTATAAAACTGAGTGAGGGTATATTATTTTTAATCGAACTAAAAGAAGAAAATAACTATAAATACAACGATGCATGGGAAACTTGGAATAATTGTTGATTATGCAAATTTTTATGCGTTGGAAAGGTTGGGAGATTGTATAAAGCAGTAAAATACACGTAATATATGGAGAGGTGAGTCATTGACAGGACTACGGGAGTACACGTGGAAATTTTATTATAAGTGTAATTTCTAGCCTATACTCTCAGCCTAGCCGACCTGAGTTATCCTCGTACGTAATCAGCAGCCACAAATCTACAACACACCACTCCTTCTTCCCTGTGAAACTTATTATATGGATTAGCTCATACATTTATTATGCGATTTTCTTTCTCAACCCATAGATTCCAGGCCCAACCAAGGTGGAATAAACGTTTTAATAGCAGTATTTAGTTAGTAGTATATGTAATGCCGTGACCGTGGCCTATGATCGTCAATGATTTTAGTACACGTTGCTTATAGCTAAAAAGCTTTAGCACATTATGCACAGAGAAAGGAAAAAGTTAATGCCAAATTGCAAAAGGCAAAACCCAAATGCTTGTTACATTTTGCATGTTTTCATTGTTCGTTTCATTGCGTTTGTGCCCATATAATCAAATTCGTATATGCATACTTATAGTCCCCGTTCCCGCTCCTAAAAGTCACGCAATAGACCTCCTGGCTAAATTCTACTTCCCATCCGATTTGAAAAATCAATTCTATGCTGAACTCTCAACCCACTCATCAGCACATACAGTCATCATAGTCTTAGTAGTACAGACAGAGTACAGTACAGTACAGTACTCTGCTCTGTGTACTGAATTGAATGCCGAACTTGAACGACTCGGCTAAACTCAGCTGCTTAGTAGACTCGCCAACTCTCCCAAGTGAGTTGCAGTCATAATAACTGCAGTAACTGCACCGCTTTTTCGATATCATATCGTGCATTGGACTTTTCAACTTATCTTCTCAGCTCTCGGCTTCCTAGCTGACTAGGTGAGTTGGTATTGGACTAATAACTGATCTTTCCTGCCTGTCGGCTCGGCTTGATTCGACAATTATAGGATTTTCGACAGGACCGGATTTATCACCAAATTATCAGCGACCTTTACGTAAAGGGTAAACAATTTATTTCTAAATTCATTTTAATTTCCGGGGCTCTGCGTGACACCAACCTCTAATTCTCCATGACTATTTACGGTCAATTCAATGTCAAGGCAATTACACAACCAAGGAAACAAAGTTTCAACTTCAATAATTGAAATTGTCTTCAGAAATTATTTTATTACTGGACCCATTTTCTAATACAGTCTTTGAAGGCGGATACGATATGGCTGAATTAATTATGCCGGTCGGGGGTCAATTAATTTTACCCCTGATGCATGATTGTGTAGATTGTTGACTTTCATTTATTTGTTTCACTATACTGATGACTGAAGCCGGTTTGTAGCTGTTGACTGTTGACTGTATCCGATGCGTTGGTCAACTTTAAATTGTATTGTCAACATTCAACATTAATTTGGCTTCTCGTTCCGTTTTCCATAACTTGTGAAGACTGCGACTGTAAATTGAAGTTTTCTTCTGTTAAAAATGAAATAATTTCACATTTGTAATTACTTTCAACTTTGAGATCCACATTGGGAATTCTGGGTTCATACGTGTGAGTGACATATTCAAGTGATGACAATCTGAAACGAGTACAATACATACTTTACTCCAGTAAAATAAAAACTGAAAAGATTGATATTTCAATTGAATAATATGGTCTTTCAAGCCAAGTTCGTCGATGATTAATGATCATGGTATTTGAAAATCATTGATTTAGTCAGTTTTCGTTAAATTACTATTTTCTGTTTTATGTGTTTAATGTATTCAGCTTTGTGATGCGGAATGATTTCGTGATTCAACGATGTTTTTGTATGCCGGTGGAGATTTTTTGTATTATTTTTTATTGCTTTATAAAAAACGTTTAGATTCGACTCAAAATGGAAACTCGATACCGAGGAGGTCGTCAGCCTGATTCGAATTTTGATCTACCAAGTCACAGTTATGATTCCCATTCTCGACGATCGGGGTCTAAAACATCCAAAGAGTCACCTCGACCTATCTCTCTTCTGATTGTTGCAGCCTTTGTTGGATTTGCCTTTGCTTTTGTAAGATACATTGATGTTCGCCTTCCAACTCCTTTGACAACTGCTGATGTGGCTGAGAACCCTACTAGGTTTACTTTAGTAACTTATATTGCATCGGTTACAGATGATTAGTTATCTTGCGTAATAGTAATAATTTTGTTCATTTTCGTTATAGTTTTATAGAAGAACGAGCTCGTAATGATCTAATCACTTTAGTTGGTTTGGGTCCAAGAGTCTGTGGAAGTCACACAAATGACATTGTGGCTGTGGATACAATTCTAAAAATGCTACAAGATATACAACGGACAAAGTTTGCTGTACACAATTTGGAATTCGAAGTTCAGAAACCAACAGGATCCTTTTTTGTGGGTTTCCAAGATGGTCTCACGTCTTCTTACGCATCGGTACATTTTGAAATTTTTTAATATTAATATTAATATTTGATGGTAAAGTGTGTTAGTTGTTTCACTTCAAAAAGTATACACTGAACTTCGATGCAAGGCTTTCTGTTTTTCATGTTTTTGGTTCTTATTATAATTGATTATGATTAGGTTCCTAACATAGTCGCCAAATTGGAGCCAGCCGGTAGCTCCAATAAAATTAACAGTTCTATTCTAGTCAACTGTCATTTTGACTCTGTGCCTGGGAGTCCTGGAGCCAGTGATAATCTTATCAGTTGTGTTACAATGCTGGAGGTTCTACGTGTTGTATCTCGTCAATCAACCCCACTAAGAAATACAGTCATCTTTCTTTTCAACGGAGCAGAAGAAAACGGAATGCAAGGGGCTCATGGCTTTGTTGCTGGTAAAGTTGCCAACAGTACAGAATTGGGGCATCGGTGGGCACGACATATTCGAACTTTTATCAACCTAGAAGCTGCTGGAGCTGGGGGTAGAGAAATATTGTTTCAAACTGGACCAGGTTGGTAACTGATTTTTATTTCGTTTTAATGTGTTTGACTTTTTGGGTTGTAGATTACCTGTATTTATTTACTTAAAGAAAAAAATTGTTAATTTTATACTTAGTGAGTATCATTAATCAAGAAGAATTTCTTAATGTTTCCTTTACTCAGTATAAAAGTATCTAATATTACCGAATGCTTAAAATGTAAAAGGTAAAACTTAATTTCCTACATTTGCTTTCGCAGGAAACGGATGGCTGCTTGAATCTTATGCCACTGTTCCTTACCCTTATGGTTCGGCTCTGGGTGAAGAAATTTTCCAGAGAGGTCTGATCCCATCTGACACTGATTATAGGATATTCCGTGACTTTGCAAAAATTCCTGGGTTGGATATGGCTTTCATTTCGAATGGCTTTGTGTACCACACAAAATTCGATCGCTTGGACGCCATTCCACCAGGCAGCATTCAACATGAAGGATCCAATACACTGGCGCTAGTTCAGCATTTGGGGAATTTGGACTTTTCAGAAGTGAATTACTCCGACGAAAAGATGGTCTTCTTTGATTTGTTTGGATTTTACATGATCATTTACTCTGAAACAACTGGCATTATACTCAATCTCATCGTTGCAGTTGTGACCTTGATCATCGCGTATAAAGAAGGTCAGTATAATCTGATATTCACTTTCAACGATTATTCAGGTTTCGTAATTACTAAGAACTATGAATTAATTGATTTAGGCATCGTATTAAAAGTGATAGTGAGAAAATTGTGTTTTATTCAAAATAGCTAGGTAATATTGATTGTATGTTTTGGAGTGTAGGTATGTATACCTGTTGTATTATTGACTTGAAGAAAGTCATAAGTTTCGTAATTAATAGATTGGTTTTCCTTATCTTTCTACAACCAATCACCAGTTCTTACCAATAAGATATCTAACAGGCCATAATTTACTTATCATTTTCACGTACGGATTTTCAACATAGTTTAATTGTTTCACAATTTTAAGTTGCTATATTGAAAAACTACAGTACAGTTGAAGTGACTGCAATTCAGAAGTTCGGTATGCTATTTCTTCAGGTTCCGAAGAGACTGACAAGCAAAAAAGAATTTTACAATGTCCCTGGTCTTGAAATGAGAAGCAAAAGTAAATAAATTAAAGTCTCTTCTCACCCAAAAGTCTGTGATTGCGAAGGGTAAGCAAAAACATTATCCGTGCTCAATCAAAAGTTCCTACTGGAATGCAAAATCCCTAAAAAAAAGTTCGCGTGTTCGCTCAAAAATTGTACTGCCTCTGCTACCATGACCTGGTTAGTTATATATTTCATAGTTAATGCAACTGTTGCTCATTCATGATGTAGAATTATAACCAATTCTTTTTCATGCCTCAGAATGTAATGGTTTGATATTATATAGTTAAATTCAATCTGATTTTATTATTAATGTAGTTTCTGTTATTACATCCAGATATATTAACAAGTTTGATAAAATGTAAATTTATTAGTTTGGAGTGTGAAGTGTAATGGATATTGTATAGAAGACAGCAAAATTCGATATTTTTAAAACTTTATTAAAACAGTATTGACAAACATTTTGACAATGTAGTATGTAAAGTCCTTTATGATAAGGTTTAGACAATGAGTTTCCACACGCAAATAGCTGCAGAATAGCACACAAAAGCAATTGATTACAAGGTAATTATATGGAGTGACGAGGTTTGTTGCTTACAATTATTTTTCTATCTGAATGCATTAGAAAATCAAATGTACAACTTCAATCGACATCTTTCTATATGATTCCCTGATACCCTGATTTATCCTTGTCTTCTATGGTCCCACGTTGTGTAGTTAATGTAGTCGGCATTTGGTCCACAGCTCAAATTATCTAAACACCCATATTAAATTGTTTATAGTATTTCACTAATAATTAAATTGATTAAACTATTTATCTCTTATTTTTTAACACGTTCACCTTGGTGTAGAGTAATGTTAATGATTCCAATATATATGTCTTACCTTTGCACTGACAGTAATCTGGAATGACATTACGTCGAGATTCTTCGAAGCTTCCTCATAGTGGAGCAAAGGTATCCTGATATCCCAAACGGGTTGAGGAAGAATCTCGACGTTTGAAGTTTGTAGGGAGGCACAATTTTGCTCGATCAGAGAAGGAACCAGACGTGATTGAAATAAAAATCACATTATTATATTTGTAGAGTAGAATAAGCCATAAAATGAAATGAAGGAACATCCGCCATTTTCATCCATTGGTTTTTGTACTTCGACCTGTTCCTTGATTTCAGAAAACTTATTTCATCCAGTAGTGGGTTGTGAAAGCAAAGTATTATTTTTGGTTTACATTGCGTGTTACTTGTAGTATTATAGAACAGAAAAGCAAACTTTTGTCAAAAGTGAGTGATGAAGTGAAATAGAGATTAATCAAGTTACACAGATAAGTTCAAAGACGAACAACCGCTGCGCCAACTAGAACCGTGCATAGCCAAAGATGTTGGTTATTGCGAAGGTAAGTTGGTGTTGCGGTATTGTTGTATCCAGAATGGTAGCCTTGATTCTGAAAGTAACCTTTACCTCCAGATCCAGTACGAGAAACCAATGCTTGAACGGATGGTCCAACTGTAGATTTCTCCACTGATGATTGGTATTCATTTTCTCTGGTGGTTACGGTCTTGTCCTTCATGTAACCCCCACTTATATTTTGTAATTCTGGTCTGACCATTATTGGCTTGGTTTGAATAGTTAATTGTTCTATTGTTTCCGAGTCAGGAGACAAATTTTCGGAGCTATTGGGAGAGAGATGAAATCTGGAAGTTAATAAGGTGGCCAATCCGCACCCAGATTTATCTTCAAACTCAATCAGCCCCAAAATGCAAGTACATTTTGAGTCAGTGCATTGTAGACCCGGACCACACCTCAAGTGTGTCATGGTTCCCGGATCTTCTAAATAAAGTGTTTAGGTAGAGTAGTATTACTTTACTTATTAATCCTGAAGAAAATCATAACTTAAAAAATGTAATGTTATATACGGTTTGTAAATATTTGATTTACCTTGACAAACTCCATGCAGTGGGATGACACATTTTCTATCTGCAACTTGATTGCTAATAATTTGTCCTTCAGGACAAAGAACGCCTGTTTGATTTTCGACTTTCAATGTGACAACAGTTTTTGTATAACCTGATATAAAGATAAGTGCTTTTACTACAGCAATTAAGTAAAAACGACCAGAGGAATGAGATGACATTGTTACTACTTTGATGCCGGAGAGAGAAATGCGCAATAATCTTGCTGACTTACTTTTTTCTTAGTAAAAAACGATGTGCGGGCGGGCGAGGCAAGCAGGCGAGTAAGCGGAACTTAATTATTGACCAGTACAAGTGGTCCAATCGTTTTCTTGCGTGTCAGGAATATCCCGCATTATGTGTTATAAAAGCGCTATAGATGACTAGGATTATAAGTTCAGTTTTGTAACGATAAGGAAGTTGTTGGTTATGTCACTGACCTATGCATCAAAGTACTAGTATATACTGAAGAATTCATGTTATTCAAAATAATTTATTGAGACATTCTCAAACATGGGCTGTGCAACCGTGGTGAAATTTAAAATGCTAACATGCGTAGGTTTTGTTTGTGTGGTGTGGTGTAACGTTAATCTGCTCTTGCTATCTAATTACTTTGAATTTTGAAACTCTTATTTCAAGCAGTGTGAAAACAGTTGAATTGAATAATGAAGTATTTAAAATATTAAAGTAGTTAAAGTATTGTAGCTAAAATTAACCGAAAGACTTGAGCGAATAAGCAAGCAGCTTTATCTATGCAGAACAAAAGTTATATTTCTCACAGTATGAAACTTGAACGGTAAGCGGACAAATTAACTCTTACTTTATATCCGGTACTGTAAATACGATGACGATGTGACTTTGACATTGGGGACATTTTTACATCGCGTGTGTACTGCGAAGGAGTTAGTGCTTTATAATGTAGCAAAAATGTGTTCAGCATTTAAGTGGCAGTAATGAATTAGCCTGTAATTTTCGTAGACATACGGTATTATTTATTTAAGTAAGCACTTGAGAATGAGGAGCAAGGAATGTATTATGTTAAAACCAACAGGGTCGATATTTTACATGATTGTATATACATGTGTCTCTGATAAGTAAATAAAGGATGTTGGTTCTGTCGTTGATGACGCAAATGCAGGAACACTCAAATAACCACTACGAGAGTGATAAAAGACATATATTTTATACATTTAAAATATCCTGAGATCAAATTACTCCGTTTTCATATTTTCAATCATATTTGTCGTTAAAACCGGTGTTATCAGCACTTTGAATGACGAACTCTCCTTGGTTAATGGATCGTGACTCATGTTTGTTAGGATCAAAGCAATCTGCTGTAGTTAGTAGAACTGCAACTTGCTTTCCTGTGTGGGTAAATATGTGTAGGTATATCCGTATACCCATTACACCCTATACGATAAGCGCTTAAATGTCTTAAAATGGTTTCTTGGAATTATCTTTCGTACAGATGACTATCCGCTAGTTGTTGTTTTTTTTTTTTTAATTTTGGAGAGAACTATTCCACTATGAAGGCCTGTTTTTACCAACATAAGGTACAGATTAATAATGGATAAAATAATATGAATATTCTTCTTGGTTGGAATACATGTGTAGAAAACCTTTAGGGTATTTCCTTTACAATTACAGATTACTGCCTAAAACCATGGAATAGATTCATGTGTTGTTATTGTTAATGTACTAAAGATTATTGTAGAAATTATTATCTTTGTGTTTCAGCTAAAGGAGATTACATGCAAATACTGTGGCATGTACTGTCAACTCTTTCTGCGTGGACAAGTGGAATCTTGGCAGCCGTTATTGTTGGAATCTTGCTCAACGTTTTCAAGTTTTACAGCCCATTTCATTCTTACCCACTATTTGTGTTCCTGTTGTTTGGAATCCCCTGTATAACAGGTCAAGTTTTGGCCTACTCATACGCTCTGAAGGGTTCAGAGGACAATACTTGGATTGCTACTAAGACCACTGTTGCCATTTTACTTATGGTATTCACATTTAGTTCAAGAATTGTTTTCGTTTTGATGGTAAATTTGGTTTTTGGCCTATTGGGATGGTATGCTGCCCGTCGACTGTTCAGAAGTAAATTAAATTAATTAATTAATCATAAAAATTAAATTCTAAGGGTGTTTCTGTACTTAGAAAAAATGATATTTGTTTTGTTTGTAGATTCACATAAGTGCTTGGTTTTCTACCTACTACTTGGTGAAACGATTCCCTTTACTCTGGCTCTATATTTGGTAGTTGGGAGCATTGATGTATTTGTCCCAATTATGGGAAGATCGGGCTCTGAATCGA
>JAAXYV010000615.1:0-11640 GCA_036851875.1 Novacerus sp. FZ-2019
TGTAAAGTGTAGTAAAGGACCGAGTTGAGTTGAGTTGAGATGGGATGTTGATGTTGATGTGGATGTGAAGGTATTCTTCATTTCATTTACTACTCGGGTCTCCGCTGGCGTTGAAGGATACGGAATACTACTGCTTGGAACAGTAGGTATAGTTTAGAGTGTAGTATATTTTATAGATTATTACATGGAGTTGATGTGGAGAGAGAAATATATTATAAGCATGTGTAACTGGTTTTAAGACGAACTATCTGACTGACTTCTCGTTTATTAATCTTACAACTCGGCAGAAAGATGTAAAACTGGAGTGGCTAATTTATTTAGAGTCCATGCCGGAGAGTAGTTTAGTTAGCTCTGGAAGAATACTAACTTGTCTTCTGGTGGGGATGGAAAATTAGATAGAAAACATCTTTTGTTGGGGTTGTTTTGAATACTGATTAGTGATGAAAATATGTTTGACATTGGGAAATGATTTGAAGTCGTTGTTTCGTTTGAAAAATGACACTAAATTATAAATGTTTTATAGTCTAAATTTGTTATGTAGGTTTATTTATTATTTATGGAATAAATTATTTAAATTCAAGTTTGAAAGTAGTGGTTTTTGTGATTGAGGTGAGTAAAAAAATTTTGTGGGGGTTTAGGTTCTAATCAGAGTAATTTTTCGAATGGTTTTTCTTTGCCGAACTAAGATTGTCAATCAAACTACCTATGTGTTGACTCTAAGAAGATTACAATTAGGAAATTCTATAATTGTTTTTATGTATAAATCATGCTTATGTTCCTTAGTTGACAATGAGTGTGCAATATAGTGAGAAAGTAGTAAAATTTGATGTAGTAAAACACCTGCAGCGTTTAAATTTCGTGTCGTTATCATCATAAATAACGTATAGATTTTTATTGCTGTGTCCTGGCAATGATAATATCTCTGTATACTTTTGAAATAGTTTGTGTCAAAGTTAAAAATAATAAAATGTTTGGAATGAATTCCTTGGGTAAAAGTTTAAGAAGCATTGAGAGTTTTTTGTGCTAATTTTAGGTGATTTGAGAGGAGGGGTAAGGTGTAGGAGTTGTAGCGGCACGTAGAGACAATTTCGAGGGTAGGATTTTCAAAATGGAGCAATCTCAAGCCCATGCTGTGGTAGTGAATAAATAAGAAGGCTTAGTCGACAGACATAGAGAGTGGCAAGCGAAGGAAAACGGGTGATTCGGAGCCCAGAAAAGGGATTGTCATTTGAGGGCGATATTTTTTCGCCTCTTTTCCCGACGTCGGGTGCCATTCGCATGCGGATTTCTGACATTGCCTCCTACATAAATTTCATCTCTATGGCTGCCATTTGGCACCCGGCCGAAATCCAAAAGCTTCACAAACCTACCATACTTTATTGCTTCAATGTTCCCATGCAACTTCAGCTCATCTTCAATGTTCCTTTCTACTACTCAATATGTATTTTCCTTCCGTCTTTCTCCACTTTCTTGTATTATATCCTTCCACACTATCAGTTATATAGGTACTCTCACACATATATATTTCTACATATTACATACATAAGCCTTTTCCTCTCTTCTCCAACACATTCACATCCACTACATATATATGTGTACTTCATCCCATCCATCCATCCATATCCTTTCAACACAATATTGAACATCACAGAAACATATATAACTCTCCCAGTTCGGCCAATTCCTTTTCTTCCCAGTTCAAGTTTTCATAAGTATCTCCCCTATTTCCTCATTGCGGTGTATATAATTACTAACTAATCCCTCTAGCTTTCATCTATCTATTTTAGAGTTAGAAATACCTTAAACTAAATAGCAATGAAAATTACTATCAAACTTTTAATTTCTAATCGTACATTAATTCTAAACTATAAATAATGTTAAACCTTTAAAATTAAAATCTTTTCACTTTGCTTTCTTCTTAAAACTGTATCAATTTCTGATTCAGTTTTTGAAGTAGCTCTGGTTCCAAGAGCGTAATATGAAATAATCACATAACAAAACTATTCAAATTGCCTTTAATAAATCTACCACCATTTCTAAACCACAGATTCACTTCTCATGAAGCAGTCTTTGATTCCAAAACGTCAGCCATGGTATGTTTCTACATACAACATAGGTATTCCTTTCCTTCGTGCCGTATTTCTTAAACTTTGGACACGAAACTAAAAAGTAAAGTAAAGTAAAGTAAATCAGAATATATGGTAAAGTTAACTTAGTTATGCAACCCCAAGCTCCCGAAATATTAGAATCAGGGAAGGAGCAAGAGCTTCAGAATTAGTCAATTCCCATGCGTTTTCCTATCCCAGATTTCCATTTTGAAGTCGTTAGATCAGATGACGACACGACATGACACAACACGACAGCAACGACATGGGCATGGGCAAAAGCATCCTATTGCATCTCAAGTCAATTCAACCATCGCATAACATGGTAGTGTATGGATCCATCCTATGGGATATAGGATGGGTAGGATGAAATGAAATGGGTATTGCAATGCTGAATGTTGAGTGTATATGAATGTAATGCCTGTACACACACTTCTACTTCCACTTCTACTGTCTGCCTGTGCTTCTGTATTTTCCGTACTACTTGTACTTTCTACTCCACATCTCGAACCTAGTGCCACTACTACTACCATAGTACCATAGCTATTCTGTGCATTGGATTGGATTCTATTGCATGGCATGGCATTGGATTGGTGAAGTGAACTGAGTGAGAGAGAGAGAAAGAAAGAGAAGAAAACGGAATTGCACTGAAGGAAAGTGTATGTCCTATAGAAGCCATCAGGGAAATGGTTAAAAGCAGGGAGGAATGTTGGTAGGGAGTAGAGCTGATGGCGGAATTTATTCTAGAGGAGTAGCATTTGGTCTTATGATAAAGGTGCCATTTCAATGCATGTTATGTAAGCTCTACCTTCTCGATTCGATCCCATATAAAATGACATTGTATCTTGAGGACGGGGTGTAAGAAGCTTCCCGCCGTTGTAGCCAACACTGCCTTGAAGTGAGTAAGATTCTTTTGGATTTTGTATCAAAGTCGGTTCAATCTACCGAGGGTTTGGATTGCTTTTCGGTGCGTTCCGTTCCGTTTCCTATTTCTCTCGTATGCCTCGTTTTCGTGCATAGTGCATGTCATAGCATGCCATGCGGTAGTATTCTCCATTGCTTCTCTCTACGTTTCTCTTTCTACTTTCTACCTATTTTGTATTTTTTTGTATACTATAAAGGAATGGGATGAGATGGGATAGGGCGGCATAGAATATGAAGAAAGGAAAGCAAAGGAAAGTCAGAGCAGTCGGCAGTCGCTTCTAAGGCAATACAATACAGGAAATTCTCTCTAACATTCTGGCCAAGGAATATTTTATTTTAGTTTACTTTAGATTCCTGGGAGGAGTAGGAAAAACTCTCCCGAAAGGCTCATAACAGTTGATCGAGTGCAAAGAATTCAAATTGCCAATTTCAGATTTCCTTTATCGATTTCTCTTGCATTTGAGCGGAAGAAAGAACTGGCATGGAAACCAGAGTATCCTCGTGCTTTGCGAACTGCTTAGAATAACTAAAATCCTTCAACCACAACCACATATATGTATTTTTCTAACTAATACTTTCTACTCGGTTTTAGGGTATTCAATGCCATTCGAATTATTCCTAATACAACCAATAATAGATGCAAGAAACTACAATATTTCACTGGGGTTATATATTCAGGTTTAGTGGGAAAAAATGTGCCAAAGTGAGTTTAATTCACTATTACCCTAACGAATGCCAAGAAATCTCACTCAATGCTAATAATATCAGTAATTCAACTGATAGTAATCCAAAGAACAGAATCTTATAACATAGTGGAAAATACACATGATTTGTTCTCTGCTAAAAGCGACTCGCACCACTGTACTGTACTAAATACAAATATATATGTAGTTTTACCATACCTAGATATTTATGCCTTTCTTTTACACAAATACGTACAGACACACGTATTCTCAAGATACCTATAATACACCTACAATGTAACAAACCTACTACAATTGCCGTCCTCATAACATAGCATTGTAAGTCAAGTCAAGTTTTCATACACTTCCCTCAGGAATAAGTATAGCTATTATGATATAAGGCATTACGTACTATTAATGCAAAGCCAGTACGGAATTGTAAAGTCGTATACCGTATAGATAATAGAAGCAGCGGCCGGTTGGTTGATTCAGTTGCTTTTGCTTCAGAGCATTAGTTAGAAAATGACTTGACTGCCCTGTGAAGTAAAGGATAAAACAGCATAGAGGATAGGATATATTATAATATGCGGAGCAGAGTAAAACGAAGAGAGAGAGAGAGAGAGAGAGAGAGGAAGGAGTATGGAAGAATAAGAAGACCAGGGTAGGATAAGATTGCTTGCCTGTTTGGTTGGTATGCTCCTGAACAGCTTTTTTCTAATTTATGTGACATTTCCAATGGGGTACTTTAGTCCCAGGGGTCCAAGGTAGAGATACATTAGATATGCGATAGAATGGCAGTGCATGGATAAGATGGGATAAGCTAACTTAACTCAAACTCAACCCGTATCTTTCTTGCACTGCTGCTTCTATTGCTAGCTGTGCCGAAGTTGAGTTGAGGAAAGCTGCTAAGATGTGGTTTGGTTTGGTTTGGTTTGGCTTGAGTTGAGTTGGATTGGTTTGAGTTGGGATGGTAACTCTGCTGTGATGTGGATTGGATGGATGGATGTGTATGAGGCTGTGAGTTAAGCTTAACTCACGAAACCAACCCTCGGTCGTTCATGCAACTATTCAAGCAATTCAATGACATTTTTCATTGCACCCCCTTACGAACATTACTTACACACAACATTACATCACATCACATTGCACTGCTGTAACCCACGAAATTACACATAATGGCTTCATACAGAGCATCCATGCAGAGAGCCAATAGCCGAAGCAAAGCCAAGTCAACATATCACGTAAGTTTAGCTCAGCTCAGCTGAGGAGTGGGAAAAGGGATGGTTCTCTCTGGAGTACTATTCTTTTGGCTTTTCTAAGAATCATCTGAGTTCAGCCTTTTCTCACTGTACTGTACTGTTGTATGTGTATGAATGTGTCTGCATTTCTACTACCCGCATGTTTGCACAGTCACTGTCAGCCATGACTGAAAAGATTCTCGTAGAGTTTTAATAAACCAAAATATGTTTCAGATTTCTTTTTTACATCACTTGTATTTTTGGAACATTCAGACAATAATAGAACTCTCCGATAGACCCGTTGATGCATATGAATAATAGTAGGTAAATTATACCACATGAAAAAAAAACTTTTCGTCTCTAGACTGAGTCAATGGAAATAGAAAATTAATTTTCAGTCACTAAAACATAATTCAATTTATATCCAATTTTACAAGCAATTTCTTCAATTCTACATAATTATATTTTGTTTTGCCGCTTTGAGCCTCTGATTCACGGGTTATTTTCATCTATAAACGAGGAGTGTGAGTAAAATTAAGCTGCTTTTTAAAGTCTACATTAAATTGAATAAAATTCGAGAAAAGCCATTGGGAATGGGAGGAAGATTGAATTAAATTTATCTGTCTACTCGCCGCCACGCCAATTCAATTCCATGCAAAGCATGCTGCTCTTCCATGTCATGCCACCCGCCTTGAATTTACATTTGGCTAGATACAACAACTACCACTTCCTCCACAAGTCAATGTAAGTAAGGAGTAGAGCAAAAGCTAACAACAACGCAAGGCAAAGCAAAGCAAGTCTTGGCAATCTCATTCATTCTGAAAAGCAATATTCTTGTGTATTTCTACTAACTAAAGAACTCATTCTCGTCTTTCTGCGTGACTATATATTTGTATTCTATGGAGAGTTGGAGTAGACTTGGTAGATGGATTGGTTTAGGTTAGCTTATATACTTGGGGCTGTAGTAATATTGACCAAATAGAATAAGATAGGATATGACGAAGTATCGTAGACTACTAGGATATAAGGATTGTAAAGAGTAAATAGCGCAGTAGACACTACAGTGAAATGCTGGGAAAGGAAAGTAATAGACAAGGCAATGGCAAGACTGGATTCGTTTGGCTTGGCTTGGTTTGGCTTGACTTGACTTGGTTTCAGTGTAGTTGTTTGAGTTGAGTTGACTCGAGTTGGGTTGGGTTGGGATGTGCCATTAGAAGGGTTATATTATATTATTATACAGCAGTTTACCCAGGTTTAATATAGTATATATCCCGTACTACCTAGGATACTAAAGGCAGTCTGGCACTGATTTGATTGTCTGAAATTGCAAGGAACGGGGAACGGAACGCCTCTATCGATTCTAATTTCCGAGATTAGACAGACATTCTCCATTTACCATTTGCAATTTGCAATTCACGCTAGAGCTTCGTTCATTCGTATACCCGTCTTTTCTCCTCTCTGCCGTGCCAATGTAGTCTGCCTGAGTCTTACTCAGTTTGACTTGACTTGGTTTGGCTTGGCAAGTTCCCTGAATGCTGAAATGTAATGTAATGTAATGTAATGTACTGTAATGTAATGTAATGCAATGTATTGCGATGCTATGCAATGCGATGCAATGCTATGTAATGTAATGCACAGTAAAGTATACAGCAATGCGCACCATGGAGCAATTTTAGGAGAGTCTAGAGACTTCTTCTCAATGGGATTCGTAGGTATAATTTAACACAGAATGAGACGGAGACGAGGCAACTAATGCAAATGTAATGTAATTTAAATGTAATTTATTTACTTTACTTTATTTCCCTTGCCTTTGCTTTCCTTGTTGCGAATGAATATGTATACTGCATTGTAAGAAAGAGCAGAAGAGAGAAAGAAGTTGTGTTGTACTGTAGAGTACAGTATAATAGAATACAGTGCAGTGGAGTAGGGTAGAAGTATGCCTGGTCTGAGCTGCTGCAGCTCTCTTTTTTCCTTACAACACTATTTTATTCAACGTTATTTCATTCTATAATAGACTTTGTGCTAGTATAGAGTGTTTGCAGTTATTACTGAATATTATCCTTTGTTGCGTCGGCATGTAAATACAGGGCTGCTGACGTGAGCAGAAGATGATTATAGTTATTTGGCTGAGTCACAATCAGTTTTGTTCATTTTAGCAGAGCAGTCCTAATTCTAATTATCATTTTTCATGAATTCTTTTCTTACTAATGGTACTTATTAGCCTTTATTAAAGTCCGTTGATAAATATATACTTTTCAAGCATTATTATAATTTCCTATATTTCACACCCTCTTTCCAACATAACCTTCTATACTTGAGTCAGTTATTCAATATCTTCTGTAATCTTTAAAATGTCTATATTTGCATATAATAAAATAACCGTCGCTATTATTCAACATGGATTATTTTAATGCAATCTTTTATATTGAGAAGTAGGATAAAGTAACAATGTATCTGATTACCTCCACTGCTTGTGGTTTAAATTTTGGCTAAAAATACATGAGGATAGTGAATTGAATGAATACCACCCACAGTGAGCTGATTTTTACTAAGAATTGATAAAACAGTAGATACAATTAGAATTAGCATTTTTGTTTACTGCACCAATACCCCTACCTCCGCCTGGCAAGGCCTGCTTACAAAATAATTTTACTCTTTGTGTGGCACCAATTTCATTAACCTTTACTATGTAGCTCTTATCAAATTATACTCACATATAGAGCGTAGGTAAGGAGACTACTACAAATATAATATAGGCAGGTGGCTGCGTCTGTTCCACTTCAGTAAGAAGAATACTAGAGTCATTTGATATTAATACTGATAATATGATAAGACATTGTATTATTTTTATTATACAGCCTAGGTAGGGGGGATCTCTTGAGCATGGAATGGAAAGGAATATGATAGAGTGGGACGTCAAATACAGACATATGGGACTACAAATAGGAGGCAAACTTGCATGGAGAGGTGTTTTGTTGCATTACATTACATACTATGAGTCCGTACTTACATACTAGAGGCAAACATAATTGCTACATATGGTGCAGTACAGTATATTAGAGCAAAAGTAGCTTTAGATATTAGGCTCCGCACTATCCTTGTCCTTAATTAAGCTGACGTGAGTAGAACTTCCTCCTTTATGCTCATAACGAGCAATTAGTAATTATACAATATTCCTGTTATCAATTTTCATCAGAGAAGCGCATAAACTTGGTGCCAAATGTACCACACCAGATGAGACTGACTCAGTTCAGTTGAGTCTATGGTGTAATAAACTACGTGGAATATAATACCGAGAAAATATAATTGTGGGGTGCATAGCTGGGTTGCTTGTGTGTAGTAGCTGCCTTGGTTTGCTTGTATTTTGTGTTTGGGTGCTTTAAGTTGAAAGTTGCAATCATATTACATTTGACGCCTTGACTTCTTTACCTGTATGTAGCATGCTATATTTGTAAAAGGTAACTTACTAATAGACTACTGACTATAGAACATTGTAGTAGATGGAAATTAACAGAGCTGAATGCCGCACGAATGCTCAATGGATGTTGGTTGAGCTTTATAAATTGTGTTTTCTGTGGTCGTTCCTATGTATGTAAGTAAGTGGGGAGGATTAAATATAAAAATACAAAGTAGTAATTATAGCAGGAAAATATAGTCGTAAATGGGAATGCTTAATTAGAAAATAATTAACTCAGGTAAGCTTTAGCCTGAGTTGCTGTGTTACATTACATTACATTACATTACTTACATTGAAACTCAGTATTACTTATACACAATGGGAGCACATGAACTCCGGGCTTAGGTTTCAAGTTTCAATTACAATTATGTTGCTTTAATTTAGTTTAGACAACTTTTTTTTTTTACAAAAAGCAATATGTATGTGGGGAGTCAGAGTAAGTCAAAGCCAGTTTGGTGGAAATATCGTGGAAGTCGGAGGAAAGGAAATAACACAACAACAAGATGCAGCTGAAATTAACTCTAGAGATGGATTTTTTAATTGAAAATGCCGTGTGATAATTTTAGAAGCCGGAGTGTATGGTAGTGGTGGAGGCGGGTCTGAAGACTCTATAGTAATTTCCGTACTTACGTGTACATATATATTATGATTACATAAAGGGAAAATTCATCGAGGTGAAATATTTTTCCTGCACAACTATTAATTGGTAATATGAATTTCTCATTTGTGCAATTATTCTGTGCCACGTCGTCGGTTTATGAATTAATTGTGAGACCCGACGGTCTCTTGAGTTTCTTATAGTATTACATTACTCCATGTATACATATTCCAACATATATATAAATACATATATAAATTTTAATATATTTCTTATGGACTGTCTGAACTTGGTAATACTAATAATAATAATTCAATGATGCACACACACACACTCATTCACTCACTCACTCAGAAAACCAGAAGGTATATGTAATACAATATACAATACAAAAATGAAGAATATGCAGATATCACAATATCTGTATGAGTATCAAATCAACTATCAAATCAAGTAGACAGTTGTAATAATGCCTCTCTCCCTGTACGAAGGTAATTATAATAAAATTGCATTCACATCACATATCACATCACTTCATCAATTCCGGTTTTCTACCTGAAGATTACTTGACTTTGCTTCAGTTTACTTTACTAGATTACTTTACCCAAGAACACAAGAGCAAAGCCATTAATGGAGTGTAGTAAAATACTTTGAATTACATTGTTCTGTGAAGCATTGCATTCCGACCATCAGTCAGTCCGTGTATTGTATATTGTATTGTGTCTAGGTATGTATACTACTGCTATGCCACTGTGAAGTCAAGTACAATATAACAAATACTGAATACAGCCACTAAATAAAAACCAAATCAAAGCAACAACCAACTGCTTTCTGTCTGTCTTGTCTTGTCTTGGGTGTGCTTACTGCATTGGTCATTGCCTTCTTCCCTTGACTCATGCTAACCACCATGAACAAAAAGATTCCGACCAGACCAGATCACAGTGTACAAATACTAACCAACAATTCAATGTCTATGCTCTGAAATTCAAGTTTAACTTTACACTAAATAAATGAGGCGTTTTGCTTTTACCCTATAAGAGTACAATGTAGAAATGGTTGTAGTACAATGGAATACAATGTTGAATGTTGTACATTCACAATATGCTGAAATACAGAAAAAGGATATCTCACACACACAGTCAGAAAAATAATAGTCAGTCAGTCAGTGAACAGAGAATAAGGAGTAGTCAAGTCAAAACCCTAACCAAAGCAAACCAAATAGCCGCCACAGAAGGAAACCCAAGAAGAAAACCTTGGTTGGTTTGCTTAGGGAATGAAGAACAAGATTCCCGTTTTCTATAATGGAGCCCGTATTAAATTGAGCATGAGACTTTTTACAAGAATGAAGATGGAGAATTGGATAGCATTGCTATCCAATTCACAAAGTAAGGATTTGGATGAGTAGGCAGAAAGCAAGGCAAAGCAAAGTAAAAGAACAGTCTCTCTAATCTATGAGTAGAGTGGAAGTGGAGGCTGTTCTTTACATTGTGTACTTGTATATTATTATGTGTGCAGTTAAGTCAACTTAAGTTATACTGAACAGTGATGTGGATGTGATGTGATGTAATGTAAGGAACCAAAGCAAAGGCAAGTGAAGTGAAGTAAGGAAAGGCAGAACTAGAGTCAAGTAAAGCCAACCCAACTGAAACTTAACCGAAATAAACTTTTGTCGAAGTACAAGCAATTTATGCTCACGTACAAGCTGTAAATCATTTCAGTTCCTCCTTCTTCAGTCCTAGCCTTAACTCTCCACTGAGTTTGCTAGCTTTGCTTTACTCTTTACTTTTCTTTGGTGTTTGGTCGCATTCGGTATTGCTCTGGTCTGGTCTGCGATGGCCATGCCGTGCAGACTGTGCAGACCAAACCAGGACAGCCTAGACTAGTTGGATTTTTTTCTTTATACTTTTCGTATTTTTCACTCAAAGTTTTGCTCGCAGTTCTTCAAGATACCCTTTTGTATATACACATGACAGCCGAGTACCGTACAGTACGGAATAGCATAGGACACTACCTATGTTACCAACTATAGATATCTTCTTCGGTTTTTCTTTGCTTGGTCGTCTTCCGCTATATATATATATATGTGTGTGTTGAGTTTGTGTATTAGTACACTTATGGAGACTGTATATATATATATATTAGATAGGTATATGTTTGTTGATTTGTCTTGGGTTTTGGTTGTTCCTTCCTCTAGTTTTGCTGCTTGTGCAGCAAAGTAGCATTGAGTGAGTACATAGAAAAAAGCAACAGCAGGGGCAGAAGAAGAAAAGTCAGAAGAACAGCAATTGCAATGGTGCATGACGACTAGGGGAAGGCAGTTCATTCGTTTTTTGGAACCCATTTCCTATTTGATTCTTGACTCGGTTTTAGGTTATATACATGTAGTTGTGTGTAGTGTAGTATAGAAAAGTATGGTTTGCTTTGGTTTCGTTATAGTTATAGTATGGGACATGACATGACAGGATACTACTATAAAGCTTATTATGTTTCCTGGATATATCGTTACTTTGCGTTGGCATCGTATCGAATGGTACCATACTATTATGCAGTACATACATACAGTAGTAGAACAGAGCTGGAGACCACTACCTCTCCTCTCCTCTCCTACAACTCCAACGACTACTGCTTCTACTAC
>JAAXYV010000616.1:0-11632 GCA_036851875.1 Novacerus sp. FZ-2019
AATTACGACCTAGGAATTTTTTGAATCCACACGTCCTAACCAGTTTTCAGAGCTCTATCGAATGGGCTAATAAAAACTCTAGGCCAGAAATCAGCCCTTATTCGGCACCATCCTTTTCATGGTCTGTGTTGTTCCGACAAGAATAAGTTCCCCGAGAAAGATCAACCCTTTGATATAATTTATTTCTACATAGAACATTTCCTCACAGTATAATATAGTACCTAGTTACAGGTACACTTGAACTACGTTGTAGTGGCACTGTTTAGTGTTGTGCGTGAATAATCACAGCCTCAACAATAATAATAATAAAAACTTTCGTAGGCTATGGTGAGGCTGTAAATCGTTTTGACTTTGGCACAAGCTATGATACAGACTTACTTTACACAACAGGTTTACGTAACTCCTTTCACATGAACAATTCCTACTGGCTAAAATAAAAGTTATCAATAGATCAATCAACTAGTGCAACTAATCAACTCGTCAATTAGACATCTAATTGACCTAAATTCAAAAACTTACTAAAAATTCTTTAAGGTTTATTGATATGATTCATATCAATAATAACCTTATAGAATTTTTCCCATTCCAATGCACTACATACTCACCAAAATAATATGAGAGGTTTAGAATCGATTTATCTAAGAAAGGCATCCCCAATTTCGATTCAAATTTTTTGAGCAGAACCACTGTAATATAGGTCAACTTATGCTTGAATTTCAGTTTCCATTGGAGATGTCTTTTTTTGCTAGACAACCGTTTTTAAAGCGTTGAAAAATGTCAAAATTTCAATTTTTTCAAATTTTAAAAAAATACTTCAGCTCAAAAAATGTAATTTGAGATTAACCAGTTTTCAAATTGTTTGATTCGTTGTTTTCCACAAAATAAATAAAGTGACTACTTGAAAATAAAAATACCCTAATTGAGGTCATTTTTTATTTATTTTTTATTTTTTTATATTAAATTTTGACTTCGGATTTGGATTAAGGATTATCGAATTAATCTGCATTATGATTTTCAGGAAAATCTATTTTTTGGAGCGGGGTCGATTTCTCGTCTTGACTTGGCTTGACTCTATACTATTGACTATAGAAATCTAAAATTATTAATTTATATGTAAAAAGTTACAAACTGAGGTATATCAAAGAAACATTTAACTGGTATATGCAGTGCATGTTGTGAGTATAATTCCCGCTGTGAGGGCAAAGCATTCCTATATACTCAGTATCAAAGCTAAATGGAATTAAAAAAAAATAACACTTTCGATAATGTTGTTATTGTTGTGTTAGTAAAAATTAAGAAAATGTTTGTAATATATTAAACCTTATTAGTTTAAAGGAAATACGACACCGTAGATAAGTTCCGACTAATAATATCAACAAATAGTAATAAATTGGTTCCAGTGCCACATTATGAAAAAACGATTATATAGTAGATACAATAAAAATGCTTTCAATTTTCGAATTGCTAAACAAGTAAGAAATCAACAATCCCTGTATTAATAAAAAAACACCGTGAAAAACTATATATTATACTGTAATTTAAGTGACCACAATATTCAAAATGGAATTACAATTAAGCTACTAAGTTCTTAAAAAAGTCTCTTTATTTTGTATTTGTATTTTTGTTATCTGCAATTGGAAAGAATGACCTATCCTTTTATTACTACAGCAATAAATGTACCTAGTTTGTTTATAATTTGACTGCTATTCTTCTCTCAACATTATAATGGAAAAATCTTAAAATTAGGTTTTATCATTTTCGACCCGATGAACGTGTAGTTGGGTAGTTGGGTCATGAAGAGTGGTATTCATCTAAATAAAGTAAAGTAATAGTAATAAAGTGAAAGGCACAGCATAAAATAAAATGCACGTTCATAAAGAAATTTCGATTCATCCAGAACAAACAACTGCTACTTTTGCGACTAAAAAAATAGGAACATGGATTTGATTTTATAGATTTCATACCTATAAATTGTTAGATTTTGTTTACAATATAAAAATATTCAAAGTTCGTTTAAAACCACGTCTGAAATAATTTATAAATCCATCTCTGTCTATCTATACTCTATACTGGTGCTCAGAAGATGAAAGTTAAAGTTTTTTGTTTCTCTTCCTGTGCATAAAACATAAATTCTGTTTCATTTTGACCCCAATTCACATCTGATTCTCATAATATTTCTCACACGTGTTCTCTGCCTATGACAGTTCATAATGAAAAAAATAGTGGTGAAAATTTATCCATCAACTCTTTCAAAAGTAGTCACCTTTATGAATACTTTGATTTCGTATGCTCTGCATATGGAAGAAATGAAAGATGCACTCAGTGCAATTGTAAAATAATAATGGCACTGTACTACTTCTTAAGGTACTATACTACTACAGTGTACTGCAGAGGGTAGTATGTGAATACTCCCGGTCGAAATGCTCAAAGTTCATTGGTTGGTTTAACTTCCCACCCTGTGTGACAGTTGGGTTGAGCAGAGATTTGTTACCTATTTCAGACGGTCCACCTCAGGCTAGTTGGACCAAATAATCAAGTGAACCTGAAACACGTAACATGAAGAAGGTAGGTTGTAAGTACCAAGAGTCATAGATTCGATTAGCATAGCATTACCTGAATTACCGCAGTTTTGCCCTATTGTATTTGTATGTGTCGTTGTGTGTTGTTCTTCACCACTGATTCTTCCTGCTTAAATATCTCAATCAATAAATAAACCAAGCACTTATGACTTAAGCAGTCGTAGTCAGTCATTAAACATAAATACATATTTTGTTCATAGGTCAATCATCAATCGTTCACTTTTTTGGTAGTGCAGTTACAGCTACTAGACCATACTTAAAAGTCAGGTTGAAAGAGACTGACAGTGCAGTGCCAGTGCCATCAACATGGGTCTTTTAACTTGATATTGACACGTGTCGTCCGAATGGACGAAGTAAGTTGCCTATTTTAGGTTAACAATTGAATCCTTTAGAGCGCCAGCTGAAGTGACCATTGCATTACCTATCTATATCAAGAGTTTGTCAATTTCGGATGTAACCGTTTTAAAACTAGCATTGAATTGGAATCGTTTATCATCAAATCATTTCTATCTTCTGTAAAGTGCCTGCTACGAAAAGTTACGAAGCTTGATAAAAGCCTAAACCAGAAATACATACAAGTAATAGGTGAGTTAAAATTTATGTTTTTACATTTTTTTAGTCGTTCATCCCTCATCAGATAAAATGTATCTCACCTTTTAACTTTATATACTTACCTATGCAGAATATCTTTGTAAACTTTTCTATAGTGGACATTGTAATGTAAGAATGTAATGAAATGAATGAATAAGAATATATATGACAACGTTTAAATTATCGTATAATAATAGATAGATAGATATTATTACTTTTATTGATTGTTAGTATTAGATCATTCATGAATTAAGCATCGCAGGCAATATTATGCAGTTGTAATGGGTAAATAAGCTGTAATAGGTATTATATTAGTGCTTATAGACAAAGCAAGATAAACTGGCACCGTAATGTAAGGGTGGGTGATTGTTTACTCCTTACGATTGCGTATGTTGTTTGCCTGTGTGGCGATTTAAAAAATAGACTCTGAGGTGCATAATAATACTGTACATATTATGTATCTGGTACCTTTGGCCTAGACAGAGTGATAGTATAGGGAAGGCTGCTTGGTTGCTTGGTATGGTATGGTATAGTGTATAGTAAGTATAGTCTAGAGTAATAAAGAGAGTCACCCAAACTGACTGGACTCAAGGTTCAGGTAAAAAAAATAAGAGAGAGAGAGGTAGGTTGTGAGAGAAGACGAAGACGGGGTAGGCCAGAGAGCAAGCCAGAGTGCCGCAGACACAGGTTAATGGTAATTCTTTGATTGCTGAGGTATTGGATCGGGGATAATATCATATCATGTGAATGCTTCGTTTTCATATTATCTCGTACACAGAGTTGAGAATTGTATGCTGTGCTGATATTGTTTATGATATTATGGCAGGAAGGACTTGAAGACGAAGAAGGCAAGCAAGACACAAGGAAAAAAAAGGGGTGAAAGAGGTGCTGTGTTGAGTCTTGATTCTTGATGGTGGTGGTGGTGGTTGTTGGTGCTGGTGGTGGTGGCAAAGTCGGAGGGGATGTAAAGAGGTTTTTGGGAGACAAGTAGAAGATGGAGTTGGGAGTTGAAGTTGTTGGTGTACATGGGACGACTTAGGTTGGCTTAAGGAGCTAGTGTGCCAAGAATCCCTGCCCTGGAGCCCTGCTCAGGAATTTCAAGCTCGGGTGAGTCAAAGAACTCTTCTTGTTCCAACGAACGAACGTCTTGGTCTTTCCTTCAGTCACATTCCAATCCATTCACCATTTACTAACTAATTATGCACACGGCATCCCATCACTGCCTGCACTTCATTGCACTTCACTACAGTCCCATCCGTGGCCTGGCTATTTTGAACGTTTAACCTTTGCTCTATGCTGGCCTGGTGTCACTAGTCCAATCTACCCTTTTGTTCCCATACTCCTGTATTGTTTGTTGTTTTATTGTGGGTAAGTGTGTATGTGTGTGTGCGTGTGTGTGTGTGTGTGTATTCTCTCCTAGCACAAATCTCCGTTGCATTGTCTTCACTAGTGTTTTCTGTACATTTGTGTTGACCTCCTCTGTGACTGTATTCCGTGGTTTCTTCCTATGCAATATGTTGTTGCAATATATTTATTTGCCAAGGTCAAAGTTTGTTTCTGGGCAATAATGTAAAGTGAGTTTTGGTCCGCCTTCTTAAGGATTGTGTGGAAAAGACTTTTCCTACACATAATAATATTGTAAGCAACTCACAGCATCTTTTCTCTAATAATAACAATATAATTGCAAACCAGTGTTTCTGCGTGTGTGTTTGTGTGATCAATTGCCGTCTTGCCTAGGGTATAATGTGAGTTACTTGATATTCATTAGTACCACGAAATTAAATTGTTGTCAATATTTTTGGTGGTAATTAGGACAGATTTTTGTATAATTTTTTTTTATTTGAGAATTTGTTCTTTTATACTTTTTACGATGGTGTAATTTGGATGCAATAAGCCATTACTCAATTGTAGTTTAATAATCTGAAATTACCATAGAATTTGAAGACTCCTTACTTATAAATAAGTGATGCAGTTAAGCAGTAAACTTGTTGTCCACTTTATATTTGTGAAAGTTGGGCTAATCAACCAGAACATAATATTATAATAGAGTGTTGAGAGTGGATATCTGCAATTTAAAGCTAAGAGAGTGCCTTTCATGTGCATAGGGATTTTTTGTCTGGAAAAATGGAAAGTAGACATAATTTGTATGCAATTATCTGTTTATGTTCATACTCGTGACATGGGTTTATACTTTTACACAAGAGTTATTGAAGGCTGTGTCATGAAATGGCACAATATGCAATAGCAACAAATTACACTGTGCTCCTCTGATCACTTAATGAGTTTGTTGTTGACCATTTACGCCCATGAGATGATCTAACTCTGTAGTAGTAGCATATTATGTAGGTGCAAGCAACTAGAAACTATCACTCCATTTGTCACAATTTCCTATTTGTTTCTGCAGGTGAGGATCACGACATGACATTTACTTCGCCACACTTTGACAGTGTCCGAATCATCTTTTAACAAGTTGTCTGATGAATATAATAATACTATTATGTGCTGCTACTGAAGACTGACTATAGGGACTATGAAACTTCAAAGTTAGAAATAGAAAAACCACAAGCCATATCTGCAGTGTCATATCTGCCAAAATTGAGGGACCAAGTTTACAAAATGGAGTTACCTGGTACTCCATCACCAGCACCTGCTCACGTTCTGAGACGACGANAATGGAGTTACCTGGTACTCCATCACCAGCACCTGCTCACGTTCTGAGACGACGAAAAAAGAGATCTACACCAACTAATAATGCTCCAGGTTCATCATTAAGTGGACTGAATAGAAGTAGTATTCGAGTTGTTGAACTAATTCGCAGTACGATGGGCTACGGATTTACCATATCGGGACAAAAACCGTGCCTTTTAAGATGTATTGTTGAAGGTAGTCCTGCGGAAAGAGCTGGACTCAGACCTGGCAACTGCCTGGTTGGTGTTAATGGAAAGGATGTATCTCATCTTGGTCATGATGATGTTGTTCGACTTATTGGCTCATGCACTGGACTCCTCCGCTTACATGTCGCTGATTCCTACTTTAGTGAAAGTTCGGACGACGAGTCATTTCAGGTATGGTGGTTATAATAAAAGACGACGAAAAATATTATAAGAAGTAAAATGTTGCATTATAAGTATAAATGACACTCAAATCAGGTTCTGTTAAAAGTAGAATTACAACTTTGTCACGTAAGAAATAGGTATGCATGCATGGATGATTTGTTGATGCTGAATTTTTATGCTATAGGTACATCAGCCAAGACCGAAATATACTCATCGTCCACGAGCTCTTAGCAAAAGTGCGTTAGCTAAAAAGCTTCCTATTCATTCTAAGTTGCCTTTATTGGAATGTTCCCCAAGTGACAAGTCGACAACAAAGCCAATTAGACCGTCACCCCGTACCCCTGAACCCATTCCAAGAGGATCATCTCCATCTGTCCGTCGAGCTTCCTGGGATCCGCTAATGCCTACTCCAAGAAGAGCTCCTCGACCTCCACTTCCCTTTGAAGCAGAGAGTCCTACTCCAGTTGTACCTGCTAGAAGCCAAGAAGCGTCACACAGCTTTGGCAGCGTAGGGAATCCCCATGTGGAAATTGTTCGTGTATTTGCTCATCTAGACAGTCATGGAAGTGGTGGAGGCAGTAATTTAAATGGAAAGAGTGCACCGGCAATTGAATTCCCTGGCAACAGTAATGGAAGTGATCGTTTCAATACCCAAAGCAGTAGTGGGAGTAGTGCTCGAACTCATAATTTGATTAGTCTACGAAAAGGAAGTCCAAGTACACGCAGCAGTTTAGGTGCAGAGTGTCCTGAACCATCCTCTACGTATCAAGCTGTCGTGGGGTATATTGGATCAGTTGAGTTGCCTGAAATTGAAGAAAAGAGACGACTCCAAGCTCTGTCTGCTTGTGTACGGAGACTGCGTCTGGAGAAAAGAGTAAGATAATAAAGATAATAAAGAAATCCACTCATTACGTCCCATTCTCATGGCATCACTCAATAAACAGATGTGATAGCTTTGCATTCCGTTTTATTTAGACCTTTGTCTTTTTACTCTCTCAATGAAAGTCAAACTTGAGTGTCATGTCATGCTTGGTTATTTTTGTAGCTTAACATTACTTTTTCGCATTGAAAGCATTGGTGCAGAACTACTGATATTGTTTCTGAAAGAAATAGGATGACAATGCTTTTTTTTCTTGAATTGAAATAGCAAAGCTTTTGAAATAATATCCTGAGTGAGTAGGGAGTAGTTTACTATGTATACTAAACACTAAATTGACGTTGGACTGACAGGTAAAAATTATAATTATAAATTGCAGGTTCGAAGCATCGTTCTATTAAGAATCCAGTCTAATGGAATAAGTCTTTTTAGTTCGAGTCAAAATGTACAAACTGGGCCTCCATTAGCCTTCTACTCTTCTAGTATCATTGCCTTCTGTGGTGCTTACAGTGATGATCGTAGATTTTTTGGTTTGGTAACCTGCACTGGACCTAATAAAAACAGTTCATGTCATGTCTTTATGGTTGAACCTAAGCTGTTAAGCCATCCAGAGCATTTGAGACGAGCTCGGTCCTTTGGTATTCAGTGTTCCGCCCTCCCTGTGCCAAAAAATGGCCAAGTTTTAGGCTTGCAAGAATGTGCAGAATTCCCAGCCACTGCTGATCCAATCCTTAGTTCGATATTACGATTATACCGATCAGCAGAAGAGCAGCAGACACAACGCTCCCCAAGCGAAGCCTCAACCAGATTAGAAAGTACTAATTCTAGCAACAGTGACTCTGGAATTGGGTTTCGTGATGATAGTGATCGAACAAGTGCGCGAATTTATGACATTGTTGAACCAGACTTGTCACTTGAGCTACGACACATTCGACGATCCCCCGTTCCTCGTAAAAGGTTTCCAGTGTCTCATCGAAAAATGCCAGCTCAGCAACCTTCATGTAGCACCAGCCATCCATCCACTTCTCAGCACCATTGCAAATTTATTCCTTCCACCAGTAGTCACTCAAAAGACCGAATTTCATCTAGAGTTTCAAACCCTTCCTGTTTTTTCTCCGACATGACGGATCAAGCCGAGTTCCCAGTTTTTCAGTCTGATCCGAATTCCATGAGAGAAATCTTGGGCATGGATGACTCTGATGATGGAATTGTGGAAGTGAAGCCAGAAAGAAGGACAGTGAGAAATATATCAAGAGACAGACTGAGTTTAAATTCATGTCTAGCCCGTCAACCGCAACCTCGTCATATCGAAGTCTCTGTACTTGTGACACCCCCTCGAGTGCGTGAAAAAAGAGCCAGCATGGAACAAATGGCTCCTATTTCTCCTCCAAGTAGTCGTCAATTGAGTACCAACAATACTCATCGCGTTTCACTCACTCGGAATGGAACGAGAAGCCTTGATAATCTATGCTCTCCTGAAATTCTTGCACAAAGCAGTCTGGAATCTAAAGGGGCTATTGGATCATCCACACCTGCTCTCCACCAGGTAAACATTTTTCAACAATAATGGTGTTTTTATGGGTTCTCCAACTGTGCGACCCTGTATGCTGTATC
Organism: Novacerus sp. FZ-2019; assembly: GCA_036851875.1. Taxonomy (NCBI): domain Eukaryota; kingdom Metazoa; phylum Arthropoda; class Collembola; order Entomobryomorpha; family Tomoceridae; genus Novacerus; species Novacerus sp. FZ-2019. Next base: position 8,718 of record JAAXYV010000616.1, read on the forward strand.
TTTGTTGCGTACAACTATGGGTTTTAGACTCAAGGAAAATACGAAAACTATACAGTTCATTATTAAGTATGGCTACTTTGATGTTTAAGAAGATTAGGAACTTCTTTCCTATATTATATCTATGATCCTACTGCACAGGGGCTTCTCATAGTACATCTCAGCAACTCTTCTGAACTGTCAAATATTTTGGACGGCTGTCGACTACACAGACATAGTACCTGAAATCTCATTTCATTCTCTATTATCCCTATCCATTTATACACAAGGATGAAAGTACAATCAGTGCGTCCCAAAAATGTATTCCTCAGTCAGTCACAACCACTACCTACTCATGATGCGTTTTCTAAACTAACGAATGTTGTTGTATGTAGTACCTAATAGTAATAGTAGTAGTAACTATATAATTCGTAGGCTCCCACGCTTAGGACTTAGACCTGTAAAATAAAAATAAAAATGGCTTGCATACAAAATGAAACATATTATAGGAGATAGAAAATACGCTTTTCCAACGTTTTGTTTGGTAAAATTAGTCTCAATTCATACAAGTAGTGGTAAAGTACATGACGTAATATACAGCACATAGTATTTTACATAATAGAAACATTATTAAATGGGTCTAAGCCATAAGAATCTACGAATAGGTATAGTTGAGTTGAGAGGGGTTGTATATTGTATATACTTAATACTTACTATGCAAAATAAAACATAATAATAATCACTAACAATGGAAGCATATTCAGCTTATACGCTTTGTTCGCGAGTAATAAAAGTTATGTAGTATAGTAGTCTGCTGGTCTCTGTGAGTTTGTAGTCTCTCTGGAGTGGAGGTTACTTTGTAAGTTTGTAGTACAACAACGAGTATCCGAAGACTGGTTGAGGTACCACCAGGAGCATCAGCACCTTATTACCAGACCAGAGAGTATAAAAGGAGTTCGGACAAAGGGCAGGGAAATTTTCTTGGGGAAAATATTATGGAAAGGATCTAACTGGGATGAGGGTTAGGCAGAGAGAGAGACTATAATAATATTATACGCATACCTACTACATACTGCTAAATTTTTCTAATCGGGCTGACAGACTTACAGTGCATGACTATATCCTAGGAACCATAATACATAATATCTACGTATTCAGGAGCAGTAGAAACCATTGCAGGGGTCCTCAATTCCTTTGAATACATGGAACCGGACCGTATGGTTCCTAGCTATCCTAATCCTAGCTATAGTCATAGTCGTAATGTATAGGTCTTCCAACCCGAATAGAAAAATTAAGCAGTAATAATACCTATATACACAGAGATATCAACAACAGCAGCTATAAAAGCTGATCTGTGCGCCCGTTTGGTAACCGTTTGGTATGGATGGGCATGACTGAGCTGAGCTAACCTGAAGCTGAAGCTGAGCAATAGGAGAAAAAGGAATTCTCTGTTTGATGAAGTGTGTTCATAATGTTCCTTTAAAATAGAAATACATGAAGATCAGCCATTTGTAGGTTTGCTTACACTGTAATAATTTATTTATGTATTTAATACACATGCTGCTGAATATTTCGAATATGATGATTTCGGTAAATATTTAACTTAATGTCCTCTACGTGGAGTCTGTTCTCCATCCTACACCGGTATTCCTTCTTTTGACATGGTTACTACTACTACTGCAGTTATGTAGCAGGCTGGTTAGGTAAGATTTTGGAAGCTTAGGAATTATATCATTAAGTTGAGACTGAGAGTGTAAAAAAAAACGATAATATTAGATACTATATTGTAGTTAGGTAGTCATAATTCTGAGCTCTCCGGTGAACTACATGTAAAAGTGAAGAATCAAGGAAGGTAAGCTTTATTTGAGTCCGTTTTCTTTATCAGTTATAGATAAAGATTTAACTGTACTTGTACTATGAATAGTACTTATAGTATAGTATATTATATACCTATTATAATAGTATTGATTTACTCAAGCTAAACATAGGATTGAAATATAGGTCTCTGAAAATAACAGTAGAAGGTAAGGTAGTAAGTACTTCAAAGAAATGCCATGAATGGGGAACTAAGTTGTAATTCATAGATATAGGAAAGATAACTGAACTTATATTATTAGTAGTACAATAGGTATTAGGAGCTTAGATGAGTGTAGGAAAAGGTTAACAGAGAAACGAAGTTGGGTATATTTTTGTATCGCAAGGCTACATAAAGGCGTGGGCATTGTGAACGTGACGGAGATGGAGTGCTTGTTTAGAATACAAGCAGCTTTTCAGGATGGATTCTTATTATAAAACTGAAATGTAGGAATTGAATACATGTTCAATGGTAGTGTTCTAAATCGTACCACTCACTCACTATATGATAGTACATTTTTGACATGGTAGTTCCAACTTTTAAAACTATATCGTAGTTATATTGCATTCCATGAGAAGCAAAACTATAGTATACTAAAACTATAGCTGCAAAACTTTAGTACAATCGTTTTTGTACTGAAATAGTAGCTCAAAATCGTTTCCGTAGTTATTACTATAATCGTAGCAGGAAAACTATGGTCTATCGTAGTTTTTTTTTAAATCACATTAAAGTCTTCATTAATAATAAAAATTAAGTATAGTTGTTGATATAAATTATTGTGCAAAACTGAAAAAAAAACAGTTAATCCCAAGTAAATATATAAGTACTAAGCAACGTTGGCAATACAAAGTACGATTTTAGAACGATAGTACTAAAATCTTACTACAGTAACATTATAGTAGTACTACATTGTACTGTGCCTCATATTTTGGAAACTAAATCGTACTATACTATATACAAACTAAAAACTTTCGTAGTCGTGCCTTTCGTAGTGTAGTTCGTTTTATAGTTGTACTATAGTAGATAGATAGATAGATATATAGCTTTATTAATGTGTTCTATAGGCCGCAGCCCATAACACATG
>JAAXYV010000617.1:0-11631 GCA_036851875.1 Novacerus sp. FZ-2019
GGTACTTCAGATTTTCCATTTTACTGGTTTTGAATTTAAAGCAGATAACAAATTATATCTTGTTTAAATGGGTGTTTCTATTAACATTAAATCCTATTAAAATGATATAACTTTGACCTTGACATTTAAAATTTTACCTGTTGACTCCGTTTTCGAACCTAACATTTCTGCTGACCCAACTACAAAATGTACCAATCTTGCTTGAAATCGGTTTACACAACTGTTTTTGTAGTTAAAACCGGTTTAAAGTTAGATCCTGCTTAACTGCGCACAGACAGACGGATAGGGTAAACCTAATCTCTCTCTATCAAATATAGGACGAGCTAAAAAGAACTAGAAAATAAACACAAATAATAGTCTTCACAAATCAGACAAACAACAATGATTTAAAGAGCCACATGGAAAAATAAGAAGACCTTGAGGATTATTCAGAAATTTTTATCCATTCAAGATGATGAGATAACTCGATTTGTTTATCAGAACATGCCACCTCAATTCCCCAACTCCAAACCCAAGAAGGTGTAAAAAAATGAGAAAACAACCAAAGAGCTGAAACTAATAACATTTTCTATACAGTAAATTCCGGCTATGCCAACGTTAGCATGATTTTCTCAGAGAATCACTTTCCTTCTAAAGAAGTTATAAGAAGTAAACACACAGCCTGCGTATGATCAAGATACGTAAAGTAAACGTAGTGGCTGTCTGTCGGTACTGGCATTCCAATCTAATATTACAACTCATTCACAACAAAGGTCATTCATCGCAATGCTTCGAAATCAGTAACCTATCGACTATTTCCAATTAGTATCATTACTATGAACAGGTGAAACTTGCTTTGACGACAGTCCTTTGATTGCAATTACAAGTTTTCATTATGTTACACACGTTGCTGAATCTCAAGGAGGGGTTCAAAAGCGTGTAAAATACTGCTCTGCTTGCTGCAATAGCGCTGCAATAGCACTCCATTCATATAAACCTTTAAAAAAATTCCTCACAAACTACACTTTTTTCCCCTTAAATTATCTGCTCATTTTTTGAAGCATTTGGTTGGACATTAAGAAATAAGTTTAATTTTGTTAAGATTTGTTTGCTATACTGTTATTTTAACTGAAGGATAGAGGGCAACTTGTAACAATGATGATGATGTCATGCTCTCCACTGAAATAATTATGTTTATGCATAATGATTTGTGTTGCCTTACTTACAAATAAAGCAGTTATTCTCTACAAATTGACCTTTCGCAATGTTAGTGTTACATGTGCAACTAGTGCGATATTGGAACTAGTCTGTCTCGACTGTCACTGTGAAGAAATGGGGTGTTTCCCTTTCTATAATTCTATTGGAAATAGGGCAATTTTCCTTTCCATCGCTTTGTACAAAATGCAGATTTTCCCTTTCAATCCCATGACATAAAAAATGTAAGTATATCCGCTTTCCATTCCAATCTTCAAAATCAAAACCTGATTTTTTACTTCCTTTTACGGGTTTACAAAAATTATTCTTTTCAAAAACCACGCAATGTGCACAGAATCAGAATTAATTTTTCGTTTCATGTTTCGAAATTAAGCCCGTAGAAGTTGATAAATTCTAATGAAATTATAATCGGTAACATAATTACACAACGGAAGAGAAACCCCAATATGTTTCTTAAAAGACTGCAGCCATCAGAATTACATGAAAAAAGCTTAGTTTCAAAGACCCTATTGTACATGATAACGTCTTTTGATCAACTTGTATTAATTCAAAATTCATATGACATAAGTTATTGACATAAAACAGAACAAACAGACACATTGCCCGTTAGCCTGTGCCATATCAAATTCACGATTAGATACTTGATATAAATCCTATCATCTGAAACATGAAAAAACCAGACTGTCTATCCATAATAACATAATATTTACCTTCCATCTCACCACTTTAAATATTTGCACCGTTAAACCTCATTGTGTTTGCACGTCCTAAGATAAATACCCCTAACGGACGAGTACGTCTATTTTGAATATTTCCACTTTTATATTTTATATTTCAACCCACATTATACGTTAAACATAAAATTACCCCGTACATGTCTGCTACGTACCACAATTGTGCTATATTAATATTCATACATTCATATATTCATGCATCTTTGAAGAACAAAAAAAAAATTATTTTCACGCACTCATCATCTTTCTATCCTCTGCTCTCACTCATCGTCAGTTCACGTACGTAGCAATTCAACTCAACCGTAACCGTAACTGAGATTATTTTTTATCTACTTATATGTACATATACACATATACATAGACAAACAGATACCTGAGAGATACCTCATCTCCTCTCCTCAATGAATGCATTTTCATATAAAAAATTCAATAACTCAAATCTCCCTCCCTCAACGAAAAGAGAAGAGAGCAAATGAGAAACGTAGGAAGTGACACTCCATAATAATAACTCTTTCTTCTTTTCCTTCAAATTATTAATTCAACACAACTTACATTCACAGTACCTACCTGAATTTAATTCATTCATTAAACAAACCATCTCTACAACCAACCTTTCTGGCAGCAGATACAAATACTCTTGGAGTGGAAATAAGGTACAAACAATGCCCTAATATGGCTATATCTACATGACCTACCAAAAGTAGACTACGTATTTTCATCCACTTTTATGTACATGTGACGTTGTGCTGCTTTCATTTTGATCACACCGAACTATCGTCATCGTAAAAATACATACGTTATAATTATAAGTACTACAAAGAGCATTATTAACTGCAAATAACAATCCCCTTCAATTAAAGCACACCCGTAGTATTACAAACAATACCGCAGCCGTCCTCAATAATTTAACCAAGTATACAATAATTCATCAATTTTGAAAGATTTAATTTTATATTTGAGATAAGAATCAACATAACAAGAAATGATGAAAAAAACATCAAGTCACAAATCCAAAGGTTCAAGAATCAAGATATGCAAGTACAAAGCAAGTCTGACTGCTTATATTATTATAGTGCTTACTGCGGTTTCTACAGACTATGCCTATAATATACAATATTATGCATCTAGAATTAAAGGCTATTCAACAGTTCAGTAAATTAACTGAAGCAAATTCCATTAGTACAAATTCAATTCAGCAGCAGTAGTAAAGTTATATAAGTATTAAAGAATAAAATATTATTACTTCGAGCAAACGAAGAGGAGGTCAACAAAACGAAACAGGTGCTACTGCATTGCAATTAACAATTTCGTTTGCAGTGTTTGTTGCATTTGTTAAAAGGCTTCATTGTACAGTGTCTGAGTCAGGGTTCTGAATAGAATAGTGCTCATCATAAAATTATACATACCATTGGTTTTCTTCAGTACCTATAGAATAGAATTACAGACAGAGGCCTACGTGGAGGTTTCATTCTATTTGAAAATTCTCACCAGATCGTTCCAATTTCTGATGAGAATGAACATTGCGCTGTACAAATGCTCATGAACTTTCCCTCTCCTTTGGTTTGTTGTACAATAAATGCTGTAATAATACAATAATATAATTCCTGTGCTGCTGCTGCATGTAATTGCATCCAATCCAGATTACATATATCTATATATACTATGGAAATGTACTTTATTCTATGCTCGTATTGTTTTCATTGTCTTTAAGTCATAATTTAAGTGATACTAGGTAACTGTGTTAGTGTATATAGTAATAATAAACGTGTACATACAGCTATGCCTGAGTTGTATTCCATTGTATTGTATTGTATGATCGTAAAATAGCGTAACTGTACTGTAACTGTAAGTCGTACGCATGCAGCAGTGCTCCGACTGCTGCTGACCTTACGAAAAAAACTACAAAAAGGTACGAGTTGGAACAAAATTACATTAGATCTGTACACATACTTCGCATGTCATATTATAAAAAATGTAATGCGACATAATATTATTATTAATTTGTACACACAGCTGCGCTGCAACAATTCAATTATTCACTAGTGTAAATTGCAGTGAGGGTCAAACACTGGTTTCAAGTATTGAGAATGAATAGCAATTTATACACAGATTTCTAGAAAACGAAAAAATTTAATGTATTAAAGCACTTGAGGAATCGAAAAGTTAGAATTAATTGGCCAAAAATACTTAAATTATCATCATCTAGTATGAAGCAGACATGTACTTGCCCACAAACTCATACATTTAGCTAGGGAAAACCAGTTACAGAGAATTTTAATCTTACTTCTAATAACACTGTCTTCGGAATTCATTGGCATTGACTATATGCACTAGGTTAGGTACTGCACATTTTAGGATAATAGTACGGGGAATGGAAGACAACTAAAGGCGACATGCTGACAGGCGAAATTTGTAAACTTGTTCAATGACAACGTCAACGATGCTGTATGGCTAACACTTACTAGAAAGTTAATTCAAGCACATTATTTCTCAACTGAAAATGTCAATAAATAACCTTAGTAAGATCTTTCGTCGTTTCTTTTACACTCTCGTTTTTGTTGCAAATTCAGATGTGTTTTGTTACTGTTAAGTGTTAAATTATACACATTTATTGAAGATATTTTCGACGGCTAAACTAACGAGGATTTTAAATTAAAATTATAGGAAGTTATTAACAACAAAAATACAATAGAAAACAAAAGAAGAGACTAAAACCGTCTAATCAATGTCAATTTATGTCATGAATGTAATGTATATGATGAAAGTATCTGTAAGAAAATTGTAGAATACACTCTAATGTTCTTTAGGATTATGATTTTTAGCGTTGTATTCTATTGTATTAATTTTTTTCTTCAGAATAATTCCAATTTTGTTTTAATGGGGAAAATGGTAATAACACCAACTGACGAAAGTTTCCCAACAGATCAAAAGCTTTCATCAAAAATAATATTTATTGCAGAATGGATGCAGAAAAAAACCATGAAGTTAGTAATACAGAATATCTATTGAGGAAAAATCAAGGCTGTAAACTTATTACTAATCTCAGCAGTGCGTAGCTTGGGTGTCCTTGTCTACTTTGGTAATGATAATTGACAATCACGCACATGCAAATCTTGAATTACAAAATATGAACAATTCACATTGGACTGAACTGTTACAGTTCATTATTTTAAACAAAACTTTCTTACATCATCGAATTACAAATAAATAAAAAGTCAAGGCTCCTTGTACTTGAACCGTGAAAATTCTATAAAAATTCTACCGTTAGTTTCCAAACCACTACTTCTCTAGATCATTTCCATAATACACCAAGATTATGTCTTCACGTATTGAGTAATATAATCTAAACCAGGAAATAAAATTCAAAGCTTTTTAGAATATAATAAAAACGTGCAGCATCCCCATTATCATGATGATAATGCTCCTTGATACATTATAAACATTTTCCAATTCAATGGCAATAGTTGTGTTGCAATTCTTAAATAAAAATAAGTATGCGACCCGGAAGGTCTTCTCATGCCGCATATTATATGCAATAAAATGAAGGAATGAATACCTTCTAATAATATAATAGCTCCCAACAATTTACATTCTTTGCCACTGTAAATGGAAAATTCAAAGCCTATGACGGCTAGGTTAAAGACCAAATATATTTGGTCATGGTGTGTATTCTGTTACTACGACACAATCACACTACATACATTGATTTGTGACAATCACCTTTTGACACTAATAGGTATGCTTGCAACAAATAAGTAAGTCAGAGGTGAAACTTGAAACTATCACAGGAAACCACCTCGCTATATATACACAGTCATCAATTGAGATACAAAAAAACTGCATTCATTCATAAGTCAAAATTACATCAGAACAAACTTACAGAATACTGACTATTTTGATTGTATGATATGACAAGATGATATGATTGCTGCGGCCACACGTTTATTTTTTTTAACGTATTTATCTACAAGTTCACTGCAGTCAAACAAAACTGAAGAAATTTTGACAAACATAATTCCATTTATGAGCTAGACTGAACAAATCTCAGAAAAAATAACAAGTTAAATTGGAGCAGTCAAAGTAAAGTTCTACTTTTAGCTTGAAATACGATAAAGTCAAATAGAACACCTTCCTTCAAGGTAGAATTAGATAGGACCAACAAAAAGTTCAACCAATACCACCGTAGAAGTGACATCATATGCTATACATATGCATTTCCTGACAGAACCTAAATAATTAGCCCCTGACGCTATCAATCAATGCTGATATGTTTATTTATAAAGGCTTTAGTTGTATCCCAACATAATCAAACTTAATCAAACAAAACTGCGTCTCACTTAGCATATCCCCTGACACCTTGGTTATACAAGAAAATCTATACTGCGTTGATATTATAAGCAAGACGTTGTCTTGGCTTGTGCGTATGTTTACTTACAGACATAAACAACTATTTTCAGGACATTTTTGTCAATATTTCCAACGTCATCAAAATTATTTTGTCTTTCACAAAGTCGTCTGAACACATCTATTATAAATACTACCGCCACCTGATTTTCAGTCAAGTGCACTACTCAGTTCAAACAGTCAGATGACTATAAAAGAACGAAAACAACAAATAATTTCTGCTTATCATAATATTTCCGGTTCTATTCACATATTGCTGCACTTACTACATACCTACCATGCACCACATTATGTTTATTCAACCTCACATACAAAAATATACAGTTTAAATATTACTTCTTGTCCACTGCGGTACTAAAAAAAAATTCTTTTTATTTGATCTACGGTCTACTTCTGTTTGTGTACAGTAGTAAAGTTCTACACTCCTTACGTTGTTAAAACGCAGTGTATATACAGGCATAGCAAAACTGCAGTAGTACAACGTTATTGCAGAGTTTAGTATAAAATAATAAAAAAATGGAAGTAAGCTTTCTTAGGATCATAAGGAAAGATTTCTACGTCAGTATACAGATATGATACATTAAAAATAGAGTTAATTAAATCTGAAAATTAGAACAGGGTTGTAATTAGAACAGTTCCTTCCTGAACAGTAGCACTAAAAAACTTGCATGCGTTAGATGTATACAATTTATACAAGGGAGTGTATAGCTATAGCCATAGGTTATATTTATTACTATATCCACTGTTACTGCTCATAAACAGTTATTTATGCTATGGTTTTACCATCACCACTTGCGCAACAACATGATTGACTTTATCTGAAAATTTGAAGTGAAGGATTATTATCTCACATATGAATATCTCTTTCAATGTACTACCGCCTTCAACTTGAGTAACGTGCTCGACTTAACAGTACTAACTAGACTCTAATTAAGACAAATCTTACTTAATTTGTTATTTTCTTTATGTATTTGTTTCTGAATAATATACTACAATTAAGCAAGAAAATAAAAATTAATTTATGCAGCAAAAATCTAATAATGATAATATTTTAACTCCCCTCAAATCAAGCTGAATGTAGAACGCAGAAGACCGAACGTTCCTCGCCTTAAAAACTATTTGTACAAAAGCCACTTGACCACTTAAGCATTACACTTGATTTTTGTACAAATACTTTGTATCCACTATCATTATCAAATGTAACTGATACCTCATTGATACATAACTTCATATTATTACATCAAACAGAAACTGATTACTCATGGTATATAATTATAACTTCTTCCTTACTTGCAATGTCTATTCAGCCGAAAGAGAATTATTCTGATGGACTGTACAAAGTTTAGTACCAACTCTCTGGAGGTGAATTATTCTCGTTAGGTGGAATATGTAAACTCTCCCTGTGGTCTTTGTAAACTTGTCAATGCTATAAATTGATTATACGCTGACCAATTACTAACACAATTTGTACGTAATTTCAATAAAAAACTAAATTATCTGTCCGCACGGTGTATTTTTGAAAGTAAATCTTAACAATTTTGTAGCCGCTATATTATTCTTTAAACTTATAGAAGAATACGTTATGAAAAAGATGGGCATAGATATTGTAACTCAGAGGCAAGTAGTGGCTACAAAGACATCTGTTGTAGAGTAAAAGTGGTTTTAATAAAATTAACAAAAAGGGAAAGGGGATACGTGACACACACACACATATATATATTAAACCAATTGAATGTGAACAGTATTGTCGCTCTATTCTGACATCGAATCCAACACCTTCTTTGTCCAGTCTATATAACCTATAGGTAATAATACAATAGGGCGACAACGACGAAATGAAGTTGTGTCGCGAAAGAGTATACTATACTGTCAGGTCAACCCAACCCAGCCCAAAACGGACACGGACAACCCAAGTTGTTGGTCAGTGAGTGGAAAAAGCATACAAATAACGAAGTCATGCAGTCAGCTGTTAGTACATATACCTAGTCACAGTCGGCACGAACAGAAGTTTGTTTTAGTTATTTATTTGTTGAGACATGATGCCTTCTTGTTCTACCTTCTGGTTCTCTCGTGGCTTGTGTCATCAAATTATAATGCAATTCATTTTATTATTCATTACATTGTATTGTATATCATAGAAATGTCTGAATTTAAATTATTGTTGCAGACAGTAGTGGTCAAGTGTACAAGTTCCTACCTAGTTCAAGTTCGAATTATAGGTCAAAGGTCATATAGTAATTCAATTGGAAGAATAGAAAACCCGTTTTTCATGTTCAACCACCTCATGACTCACGCAATGAAATCATTTTTTCTACAGTCAAGTCACAAATTCACCGACGGCGACGAAGCAAAAATTAAATGCTAATTCATGTTTCTTTTTGCAAGACAAACAAACAAATGGTGAGACAAGTCCCACCCAACCCTAACTAATAGTAAGAAGTGGTAATGATCCACGGACACAAGACAAAGGGATATTCGCTACATATCAAATGTTAATTTATACTACTGACTTTCAACTGCAGAAAAAATATGAAAATTTAAACGAAATTGCAAGCTGAAGTATTCCTGGACTCAATCATCAAAAATATCAAATAATGTGAATACGAAGCAAACTACAAAACGAACTACAATAATCCACAAATTTCCGTTGTAATTTATTTTATTTGGTTTTTATTACTAGCCAACATTAATATCTATGATTTACTTGGTTTATATGAAATGGAAGTTTTGTCCATAGCTGCAGAGTATATATATATATAGACACACAACACACACACTTTTAATTAATGTAATTTAATGCTTACCAGTGTGATGAGATTGAAGATAATTAAAGACACTCGAATGCAGCACATTCCCCCCGAATTACCACCACGTCCATGAGCCATTTTCTCACTTTCCCCGACCACTAATTAATTGTCCAGAATTGTACAGCTCCTTTTAAGTTAAATAACAAATTATAGTAGTGCTAAACGAACAACGTGGTTATGATATCAGCCTCCAACTGTTTTCTGTAAGTTGCTATAGACTCGTTGTAAGGTTACACAGAGAGAGAGAGACAGTCAGAAGAACTTTGAATCGTATCGAGTCAACGTCAACCCAACTATAAATCAACTAGAAACATGAAAGACGACAGAAATTGTATTGGAGTCGTACTGTTCAAGAATCCAGTCTATGGATGACTTGATGTCAAATAGTCAGTTTTGAAGCAACAACGGCGCCGAGCCAAAACGAAACTGCTGACTGCATCAAGTTAAGAGTAGAGTTCAATTACACTTTCGACGACATAAGATTATGCTCCAATCTCATGTGACAGTCCACCAATAGTCAACTTACTTGAAGCTACAATAGCAGTTTTTGCAAACATGAGGACCGACGATGTATTGATTAAATTCTTACACACAGATAACTAAATTTCTCTGTATTGAATGTTTATGTTTTACTTGCCTTTTCTTTGCATAACATTAAGCATACCAAGAGGCATGGATAAGTCAAGTCAAGTCAAATTCGTATTATATTATCATGACATATCGTTTTTTTTTCACTTCACTCATACACCCACACCCATCACCCATCAAACTAAATTGCTGTTTCGTGTTGTATTCGTCGTTTGGTGAATTGGTGACAAGTCTATCTCTCTCAACTAAACCGTCTGTTCTGCACTGTTCACGGTTATTTAGGCTGACTAAGCATCTTCGTCCCTCTGACTGGATCTATAAACGATGACTTAGGTGACCTTTAACTCATTATGATGTATGGTCTATGTAGATTAAATATGCAGAATGAAAGATAATCACGTTCGAGTAACAAACAACAAATGACAAATCTACTTTCACAGACACAGCAGATGCGTTTGATTGCATGGAAATATAAGAACTTATGCAGTCAGCAGATAGATAAAACAGCAAAAATTCTGATTCCCTCCCTATACTTGTAACTTACTAATTCTATAAACTCATTTCTGGAATTTCAATTCAGTTCAGATTTCTGACTTAATGGTACGATAGTCGATAGGCGTACAGTTTGTTAAAATAGATTACGCATGCCCTTGACTCAAGAAATACGAGACTCAATTGAAGGCCTTAACTTTTGTCCAACGACGACGATATATATGAACAGCTAATGTAAATCAGGGAGGGGCAGTTGACAGCAATTTTTAGAAATTTTTATCAAATCAAACCTTGGTAAAATATTCACTCGCCCTAGCACCCATATCAAATCAGATCTGAAATCTTACACACTGTGATTTGGTTTCGCGCGCAGTATAGAGCCATCTGATAGCATTGAACAAAGTAGAATAGAGTAATATAGAATGAACAAAACGACACGTAAGAGCTAGCTAGCCAGGTGACGGAATGAATATCAATTTAGTTCGCATGTATAATATGTCCATAATTAACTTAGCATTTAGCAGCTTTACTCATCATTATTAATAGTTGTGAATTCGGTTTAATGATTTAAAGTGCTGCATTATACCTACCGGACAACGGACCGGTGCCAGTTCAGTTCAGATCAAGTTTTGCACTAGCTATTTACATTACACTGATAATTAGACTATAATGTCAATCAACTTTTGTTTGTGTAGTACAAACATGAATGCAAAAATAGGCAATTACCACATATTGTATTGAGCTACCACACCAAAACTGCTGATTGTAGTTGTTTCATATATACATACGTTTATGATAGTTTGATGCTGATCTCTTGTTTCTATAGTAGTCATTCAATATATATAATAGTAAAGTACATATTTATGTTTTAACAACTGTCGAGTTAGCAGTTGAAAAATCATACGGTGAGTAAGTGTTATGATGTAAGCCGTAAACGTACAACGTACATATGGTCAGATGTTCTTTAATGTATTTATTTTTACTGTCACCTGGATCAAATAAGAACAAAATGAAGTACTAATATTTAAAAGGTTGATATGACTTGTCAAACCGTCGACTTTTTTATTATCGGTAGCTAATTGATTGTTTTAGACCTGAAATGAATTATAAAGGGAATGAGAATTAGATACAGTTAGCGAAGAAATAATTAGATACAGTTTCGAAGCAAGAAAATACCGAAATGGAAGGAATTCATGGATCATTTCTGACAACGAATAATATTAGTGAGTAATTGACAATTAACAATTTTTCACTTTGTTTAGGTGTCGACGGGATATGACTGATGCATAAGAAAATTGTCATTTTATATGAAATACAATATAATAAACTTGACCAACTATTTACATTATGTACATCGAAAAAATGCATGGCCACCGAATAGACTGAAATTGACACAATATGTTGTTTTGCTA
>JAAXYV010000618.1:0-11629 GCA_036851875.1 Novacerus sp. FZ-2019
AGTAAGGATTCACATTTGCCCTCACACAGTGTTAAGCCCCAGGTTTGAATGGATGAATGGTGTGGCCTGGCCTGGTTTACTATGTCAGCGTATGCCAAGGTAGCAATGTACTTTCCAACATTGCGTGTCATTGCTATTTCCATGTCCGGATGGACTAAGAAAAAAGTGTAAGGTTGGATTGTGAGGACAAGGGGAAGAAGACTCTGAGGAAAGAATAAAGAGAAAAAAGAAAGGAGAGGATCGAGAAAAAGAGTTAAGTTGTGCTGAGCCGAGTTTAGTAGGTTTTGACTCGGCTGGATGATGTCGGTCCGTGGCGCAATGGCCTACGATACTACTAAACTAAACCATATAGGCTTACTTTTTTCTTTCTATGTGGTTCTGTAATATTGGCTGGAATATACCAAACCAAGCAAAGTTAAACTAGTAGAACTCTTCTCTATAGGAGAGAAGTGTAAGTACTATACCGCTGTTAACTAAGAAAGAAGGATACTGGGATGTTCTGCTTAGGTTTTAGACGTCTCTTTCTTCAACAGACTTTCCAGTTTCCTGCTTTTTTCTTTCTTACTGAGCAAAAACTAAAGAGGCTGTATGTACTGTAAGTGAGAGTGCGTATGTCGCTATGTATGTATGTATATATATGTAATGTACCTAAAAACGTAAAGATAATGTGAGTTCAGTCGACTTGCTCAATGCGTGAGACGGAAGACGTTTATCATAGAAATTCTCACTTAAAAGGATTTTGCCAGTGATTTCAACATCTTTAATGTAAGAAGGAAGACAAAATTTTCCACCGTTTGCCACTTTCAGCTCATAAAGACCTCCGCTGGAATCAACCTCTACAATTTATATCATAATAGGCATGATGGCTCTTCAAAAAATACTAAACTGAATTCCTCTCTAAGTCTTTCCATTCAGTCCCATACACACACCACACACCATCACCATACTACACTACTGTGCACAAAACTAAACTAAACTATAGAACAAGTACCAGTCACCATACCAAAATCTCATTATAACTTATAACCACACTTCAACTGCTATACAATATAAACCACGATGAACAGTTACATTACAACAATTTCAGTGACACGGAATAAACTATACATTTCTTTCATGTCATTCTAGTTCCTTTGCTCCCATTCGAACTTCTTCTACACACTATACTCAAACTACTATTCTCTTACTACAACTTCTTCTACTATAAGAAAACGCACTAACGATCACCTACAAAATTCATGAACGAGTATTCCACTGAATGGAGGGAATGGGATGAACATACATTCATTCATACAGTACCTATAGAGGAGGCTGCGAATTATTCATCTTGATCATAAACTGAAACTATAACTAACTCCTTTCTCCTTCAACTCTACTCCACTCACAATCAGCTTTGACTCTGCAGTCAAAGTCAAAGTCAAAGTGAAAGTCAAGTCAAAGCAAGACAGAGAAAGTACAGAAGAGAATAGTAATTACCCATACACATAGTGAAGTGAGTGGGAAACAGCATAAATATACCATAAATATATAGTAGACTACATCTATATGGGTAGTAATGAAGAATATCAGTAGTGAAGACTTAGGCTATAAGCAGATGAATTTGCATTCCCCTAAATTACTTCACATCACATTACTCCGTTGCATTATTGAAATGGTCCTAGTGTCATGCCTTGTAGTACACCATTCTGTATTTCCTTCAATTGCAGTGCATTGCATTACATACATATATTACATTACATCAAATTAAGAGATACAGAGAGAGAGAGAGATAAAATCCGGAAGCTGAGAGATTAGCCTGTGTTCTTGATTTTGATTTCCTAGCCTGCCCTCATTGCCCAAGAAATCTACTCTTATAGAATTGGCTAGTAGGTTGACGAAGAGACTAAAGCGAAATGAACCAAGACACATTTCGTCTCGATTACTTCTGCACTTTGTCTTGAAGAATCGGTTACAACTAAACTATAAATACAGGGTACTTTCTCTATCGAATTGTGCCTCTTCTCTGAATTCAAGGCCTAGATGACTTCACTTGACTTGATTCGGTTTAGTTTCCCTGGGCTAGACTTATAATACTCACTTGGAACTTATGTTATATGTTATATTTTATACAGTAGTGTATCTGTACTGTGAATTGCCGTTGCTGAATTTTGGCTCACTGCTCAGTCTAGTTCAGTTGAAAATCCTTTTTGATCCACCGCATCCATCTATTCATCCTTCTTGAGTCATTCATCAGCGAATCATCGACCCACATTCAACATTTTCTCTCTTAAACTACTCAGATCAACGAAGCTAAGCTGTACTGCAGTGTATGTATAGTATAGTGTAGGAGTGTAGAGTAGAGTGTAGGATAGGGTAGGCTAGTGCCATGAGCCTCACTCACTCGTCGTCACTGTACTGGAGTCGATTCCACAGTGTGTAGATCTTCTCAACTCTTCCGCCTTCTTCGTAAAGTAACGTCCAAGTCTTTCCACTTCTATACTTTACAGTACTGAACTCTATCTACTGTACCGCACTCAACTCAACTGCACACATTGCAGTGCTACATAGGAAGCGTATATGAAGCTATGTAATATATAACTAATTCTCAAGTCTTGTGATTCCCATCCTATTCTTCTATTTCATCCACTTTCATTTCATCTCAACCCAATCCATCCCGTTCTTTCAATCCTCCTAGTTCTCCTCTCTTCTCTTATTTTCAGCCGTCCGTAGCCAAACAAACTGCTCAATCCTTTTCCGATTCCAATTCATTCCATTTCATCTTCCATCCATCCTTCTGCCAACCAGGAGTTTCTTCTGCTTTTTCTTCCTTCTTTTCTCTATAGCTGTTGTATCTATTTGGTCTTTTTGTATTTCTCCTCCTTTCTTTTCTTTCATTCCTTCAACTGCTGCAGTACAATATTAAATATATAGACCTGCAGTGATTCTGCTCTCTCTGTCTATAGAGAACAATCCTGCATGTAATACCTTCATTATTATCTAATGCACCGATGCCGAAGTTGTGGGGGCTATGGTTACGCATGTAAATCTCACTTAACCAGAATTTATTCTGGTGCTAACTGTACGTTATTTTGACTACTGGTTGTATCATTTTCTTTCTTACATGCTGCAGTATCATTACTTGGTTTTAACTATTCAACTGAATGTAATTTGTTGTTAGAAATCGTTGTGAGTGAGAAAGGAAAACAAATATAGAATTACTTCTTACCCAGAAACACAGATTTCCCAATACACTTACTTATGAACTGACTGACTTACTTCCTGTTATAAGGTCTGTCAAATACATACGCATATTGTGTAATAAATTTCTTGTGCTTTCTCTTTCGTAGTATTTTATATTTCCCGTGGTTCTTTTACCTCATAATACAGTAAGCATTACAGCCGAGAGAGAGAGAGAGGCAAATGGAATTAATAAAGTCTGCTCTACAACGAGAATTATACTGCTCCACTGAGTCTCAAAATCGTATGATTCAATTGAGATCAGGCACTCAATTTAATATTCACTCATTCCCTCAGTCACTCAATTAGTTATTAGCTATTTAATATATAGCCTTGGTAGGTCATTCCAATTAAGTATTACTACAAACTATTATTACAGCTCTGATAGGTTTGTAATTAAGCCAGGGCTTGTGCCGTCAGCATTTAAAAAAAAATTTATTTGGAATATGAAGATTTATTGCACTTTGGTAACCTTACTACTGTTGACTATTGAACATTTCAAATGCACCAAGACTACAGATAAATGATAAAATATACTTTTGAACTTGAAAGTAGCACTTATTCAGTGTTAATGCACTGTCATGTTTACTTTTAGAAGTTGTGGTGTGTGTGTGTGTTTAGTAGAGTGGAGAAGTAGTAGTAGTGGTAGTAGTAGCACCAGTAGTAGTAATATGACACTGTAAACTGTTTGCTCACTAAATCCTGAACGCTTGGACTTAATTAGCAAAATAAAAGGGAATCATCACATGAATTCTCATCAAAATGTATACAGCGTGAAAGATTTGATTAGTTTTAATTGACTACAACATAGAAACGAATGGAGTGATACTATATAGAGGAAAGGCTGCTTACTGACTTGACTCAATATCTTCTGCTCTTGATTTGATTCTCCCCTGGTTCCATCTTCACTGTGTTTACACTACATACTCTCTGTATAATTAGTGCATCCATCTTCTAATGAAATTTTTTGCTTCTCTAACATCAGATTAATCTATACGTTTCAACAATTTGGTAGAGGTGAACTTGGATGGTATCAACATTCCCTAGTAACAGGGTGCTTTGCTAATTACTTCCATTTAATTCGTTTTATACTAACGATACAGGGGGAAAAGTAAACTGCGAACGCGGACGTGGACACGAACGCGGACTTGATGAGTAATCTGTGGACGCGGACACGGACGCGAACTTCATAGGTAAACTGCGGATTCGGACCCGAAAGGGAGCGCGAACTTGATAAACATTATGCATTATACACGGAGCGGACTTTATGAATAGATTGCGGAAGCAGACTCGGGTACGGATGCGTACTTGATGAGTAAACTGCGGACGCGGACACGAACGCGGATTTGATGGGTAAATTGCGGACGCGAACTTGATACGTAAACTGTGGACGCGAACTTGATGGACATTATACATTATACACGGAGGCGGACTTTAAGGAATAAATTGCGGAACCGGACACGGACGCGAACTTGATGGATATATTACATTACAACCGTACGTGGACTTTATGGCCATTAGGCATTATCTATGACGCGGACATAATGGATAAATGGCGGACGCGGACACGGATGCAGACTTGGTGGTTATTTTATATTATACACGGACGGGGACTTGATGCCTATTATACAATATCTACGACGCGGACTGGATAGATAAATTGCAGATTTATGCATGAATTCCGCGTCAATGTCCAGGTACGCCTCCATAATTACCCATACAGTCCGCGCCCGTGTATAATGTACAATACCCATCAAGTTCGCGTCTGCAATATCAACGCCCGTCCGTGTCCGTAGTTTGCCTATTAAGTTCGCGTCCGTGTCCAGGTTCCCGTCCGCAGTGTCCACAGTTTATATATCAAGTCCGCGTCCGCAGTTAATCATCAAGGCCGTGTCCGCGTCCACAGTTCACCCAGGCCCACCATACAGTTCTTTCATTTTACTGACACCATTGCCTATGTACTTCATACTTATAGGATATAGAGTTTGGCGTAAAGTTTTTCAGATATGTTTGCGCTTAACCAAACAGCAAATTTGAATTGAGTTTTACTGTTTTGACCATATTTAGTATTAATTTTTATACGTCCATAGACAAGAAATTTACAGAATCTAAGTTAAGACAGAATGAGGTATAACAGAATTAAGAGTTAAATCTGAATTAAGGTTATTGGAACAAGTGAAAAACTTACTACTGTAAATTCAGTTGAATAGAATTGGATGGAATCGACTAGAAAATATTTGAGTCAGACTCCATACCAAGAATTTCTGAGTTATTTATACTCTGCAATAATATATTTAAATAGAAGAATAGGAATAATTGTATAAGTCTATGATATGCAGTGTTTACTGAAAGAGTATATTGAGGTTGAGTTCAGTCAGTCAGTCAGTCAGTCAGAATAAAGTGAGTAAGTGAAGTTAAGTGAATACAGAGACGAGGTTTTCCAGGAACTTAAAGTCAGTCTCGGAAATGTTTTTATTTCTCTCTAGACTAATTCAATTCGATACATGCTCACTCACACAAACACGATACACCATGAATCCATCTGTAGAAGAGAGACATGGCATAAGACGACATATAAGAAAAACTAAGAATACACAGAGTTGACGAGACAAAAGAACATGGCAATAGAAAAGCTTAAGGAGACGAGGCGAGGCGAGGCGAAGCGAAGCGAAAAAAAAAGAAGAGAAAAATCCCAGATATATAATGTATACGATGCAATGCAATACGATGTGATATGATACGATATGATATGATATAATATTATGTGATGCAAGAAGATGCAATTGAATAAGGAATGCAGAGCAAAAAAGTGGAGGGTGAGTGTTGTTGGTGACGGCGTTGGCAGTAGCAGCGAAGCAGTAGCAAAAAGGTAATGTAAATGGAAGTGCAAAGAGTGAGTGGATGAAATGAGATGGATAGTGAAGTGAGCGAGAGAACGGGTGCGGGTGGTGACTTGTAAAGTACTAAAGGCAAAAGCGAATTGAAGCCGACAAGGAACAAAGAGAGAAAAGATGTTGGTTTCAGCTATACATTCAGTTTGGCTCGACTTGGCGTGACGATGCGGTGTGGTTTCGTTTCCTAGAAGAAGAATACCCCAGCGGAGTACTTTTACAAGTTACAGGTAGTGAAAGAAATGCCTCAGGGTGGCAACTAGATTTTCACTTGATCCAAACGATATGTGATATGCTTAGGTATCAACCATGCAGCTCAAGTCTAAACTCCTAGTTGTGGTGTAATGTGAAAAACGACTTAGATATCGGAACCATTGGAGCGATGTTGATGCCGATTTTGAGTACACACACATTCATACTTTCAAACATACATACATACATATATACATGCATACATACAGTCCTACATACAAACCTACTTACACATACATAGGCATGGTCTAAAAGGACAAAAAATCCTCCAAAATCCAACACTACTACTACTACTACACATCAAACTTTACTTGACTCACAACCATCCAATTTGGTTCACATCACTTCAGTTCCCTCCAAAGAAGAGAAAGTAAAGAAACTTTTTCCCTCTCCTCTACACTCTCAGTCTGTATGTACCCTTGTGCATGTACTTACTCTACATACATTGTTCAAGTTGGAGTTGGAGTTCCATTGCATCGCATTGCATTGCATTGCATTTCATTACGTCTCTTGGCTACAATGCCCTACCCTACACTTCAGTTTTCTGCTGAAAACTTATCTCAGTCTACTTTACTATAGTTTAGCAAGACCAAAGAATGCATGCAAGCCAAGCACTATATATATATATCTACATAGACGCATTGCTTTCTCCCTTATTCACTTGCTTTGCTTCACTTTCCTTAGATTAGCTCGCCTTATGCTATGCTTATGCTATGCTATGAAATGCAACGCTATAGTAAGAAGGAAACAAGGAACACAGCAGAACACTTGCACATAGAGAAAGTATAATGAAACCCATAGGAAACCAAAGTAAAGAGAACGGACACAGACACAGAGAAAGATATAGAGAGAAAGAATGCAGACGAGGGGGAAATACAATTTTTCGATTCAGAGACAAGAGAATCCCATTGGAAGGAAGAGGAGAAAGATCGTGAATGAATGGGTTCATGCATGCTTACACTGCATATGTATGAATTGAATCTATCCATCCTTTATTCCTTAGTACGTATAGTATATATAGTACACAGTACTGTAGTATTTCTCCTATAGGAATATTGTCTTTACAGTATGTACGTATTGGGAGGAGGAACATACACTACATTATTATATGAATGCTTAAAGCTTAGAATCTCTTGGCCTCGCCTTGACTCCACACCCAACTATAACTTTATAGCTCTATATATAGGTATATAACTTGACTTTAGATTTGGAGAGCAAGCATATACAGATATGTGGACGACATTTGAAGATATATCGGCGATGCACTGCAATGCCATTCACTGCACTGCACTGTAGTGTACTATACTGTAATGTAATGTAATGTTATGTAATGCTATGCTATGTAATGCATGTAATGTAATATATTGCGATGCGATGTGATGTGATGGGATAGACCAGGATAGGATATGATGCATTTCGAGACACAGTAACAGTCACAAAGGCGTCCATAACCTTTAAAATGATATAACATATCTGCTTAGTCGTCCAGTCAGTGTGTTCCATTGCATGTGGGCTTATTTCTTGCTTATTTCAACTTTAGTATGTAGTGGAGTCAGAGACTGAGTCTGGCAGGGGAAAGTAAAGGAAGAGAGGCTTAGCTTAACTTAGCTTATATATAACTTCACTTGTCTTGACTTGAGTGTGCAGACGACTAGAGAGAGCAAATGTATATATATATATATATATATGTACGTATGTATATGTATAATAATATATGTATGTACGTATGTATATGTATATATGTATGTATATACGTTTGGATGGAGCATGAAGGATTTAGAGTGTATAAAGTAAAAGTAGTAGACGGCCTACCTCTTGGCATGCATGCATGACTATCTCTTCTCTTGTCTTCTATTCCATTGTATTGTATTGTTTTATCTTGTCTTGTGTTCTCTTGTCTTGTCTTCTCTGTCTGTCAGTCTGTCTCACAATCAGAGATGTGAATACGAGTTATACATACAGATAAACCATAGTTTTAAGAACGTTTTTCGGTTTCAGTGTTCACAGCAGCGGAAGGGATGAAAGAGGCCGGGAAGGAAGTGAAGAAGTCTTTGCATTACATTATATGGCATGCATACAATAGCACAGCATAGCATTACATTAGATTTGAATTGCATTTCTACCATGGAGTGAGATGTGATCGTGATGAGAACACAACTGTAGAGAGAATATAGGCAAGGAGTCGACTTAAATTGAGCTGAGTTGAGTTGAGTTGAGGCAAGTCAAGTCAAGTCAAGTCAGTGAGTTGTTGTCGTGGTGCAGTACATATACACTACAACAACACAGTATAAAGAGCAATATTGTAAAGTAGAGTGAGTACGAAGCACAGAAGTTTGCCAGAGAACAAACACAAAAGACGGAAAGTTAAAGTTGGGAGTCTTGGTGGAGGACAGAAGACGAATAGAGAGAAAGGAGAGTGAGTGTTGGTCTAGTCTACTCTTCCACTTCTCCTCTCTGCAGTCACAAATGGAGGGAGAAAAGAAAGGAAAACCGCCATAGTCCATCCTATATGTATATACCTAACTAGGTATATATATAAATAGTATATATACAACACCATGTAATGTAATGTTGTGTAGTAATGCAATTGTAACCCTTGGCAGGAGGAGGAGTATCACCACACCGCCAAACACAACTTCGTCTAAGTGCCACGACTACAAGTACATATAATGTAAGAGTAGTTCGTTCGTATGTATGTATAATATATGTACATACACACATTACATACACATGTATAGACGACACACAAATATATCTACCTACATGCAAACGAAAGTTGCTAGGAAATATATACTAAGAAACACAAACACTTTCTTTATGTACTTACTAAAGATGTAGTAGATAGGTAGAGTAGAGGAGAGGAGAGGAGAGTAAAGTGAAGTAAAGGAAAGTAAGGACCAAGGCAAGTCAGGCATAATATAATGTAATATAATGTAATATAATATAATATAATACACAGAGTAACTTATATACATACGTATACGTACTTAAGTACATAGATACATACATAAAGAGACAGAGAAAAGTATATAGTTAAACTAGACTATGCTCTCTGCAACTGCTTCTTGTAGCGTTTGTTTGCCTGCTGTACGGATAGAGAAAGCAATGCACAGAAGTAGAAAGCAAGAGAAAGTGAAGTAAAGGAAAGGAAAGGAAAGTAACGTAATGTAAAGTAAAGTAAAGTTAGAGGAAGGGAAGTAAAAGAAGAAGTTAGTAAAAGATATGGACTAGATGCAATGTAAGGACAAACAAACGGATAAGTTTGCACATAAAAAATCAGCTTAGATTTTTGCACCGAGAAACACAAAAGGGAGCCCAAGGAGCATGAAAACTATCTCATTTCTCTTCTCTCAAAAGTCAAGTCTGAGACAGCTTCATGACCTTCTCCAGAGAGTCGAAATCGTCAATCGGAAATAAAGTAGTGGGCTCGCCTCGACCTCCTCGCAACAATCCTCCTTGCCTAGTGTATTGTTCATCGTGTACAGTCTATGTGTACGTATATGTACTTAGACAAGGTTCTTTTACTATTGTACTTCTCCGATGGTTTTCTCTTTTTCCACTATTCATTCATTTGACAATAAAATCTTGAAAGTGAAGCCACGCAGTGCTGACATTCTAACTGAAACAAAACTTAAATCCCTAGAAGACATCTGCATGTAGAAATAGACAAAAAATACAGGACAAGAGGACAGGACAAAAATCTATTTTGTACTATCACCTTTATTTACATTTTATTTCTCTATCCCTAGGAGTATGCGTGTGTAAGTGGGATCCGATATTCATGAAAAATTCAACTAGTTTCCTCTTTCCTTATTTTGCATCAGGGAAGTGAAGTGGAGTGGAGTGGAGTGGAGTGGAGTGGATTCCACTGTGATCTGTATACACTGTAGAATTTCTCTATTAAGCTCTTTACTATTCCCTTCCAGGCCGTCCAGTCTAACTGACTGTCTGTCTTGATTGAGTCAACTGCAGTATTTGGTTTGGTTTGCTTGGTTGGTTATGGTTGTATGCTGTGAAAACTTTCCCCGTCTCAAATAATCATATTTCTGACTTGACTTGTTCTCCTCTCGTGCTTGTAGATTTAGACTTGAGTTGAATTTCTTGACTTTCCTAGAGTCGTCGATTCCACCAGCTTTCCCTTGTCTTGACTTTCCCATTTCAACAACTCTTTCCGGTAAAGGAACAAACAACTTCCCGTCAAGAATGGACACCTATTCTCAACTCAACTCGTGTCTAGCCTAGTCTAGTCTAGTCAACTCAACTCAACTCAACTCAACTCAACTCAATTCCATAATACAGATACACAACACGACTCAACTCAACTCCACTCAACTCAACTAGAGCAGCGTAGAGTTCTCTAAACTCTCCACCCTTTTCTACCGTCAAAAAACCAAAATCTCTCCAAGGCTCTATACTGCTCAGAGTCTAAAGTAACCAACCAAGTTTAGCCATTCAGGCCACAGCAACACCAGACTTATGCCATACCATACCTTATGTGTTAGCTTGCTTCTCTGTACTTACCTCCTCACCTACCTCCGCCTACGTACACAACACTGTGTGGAATACCAAAGTAATATGTTTTCTTTTGTACTCCACTGTAGTTTCCAAATCTCCAAAAAGCCCTACTCCACTCTATTCTACTCTATTTCTAGCATCTGACCTCAGAGTTCAACTGAACTGGGCTATATTTTTCTCTTTATAAGCAAACTTTCACCAACACTACTTTCACCGTAGATATGTATGTACGTACGTACGTACGTACCCTAACTAAGAATGTATGTCGATTCATTGGGGACATGCTAAGGCAACTCAAGACAAGGCAAGGCAACTTAAAGCTACAACACAAACTCAGCCACCCCAGCACACCAAAACTCTCTTAGACAAGTCAACTCAGAAACAGGCCAGGAGTGTAATGCAAAGCAAAGCAGAGCAAAGTCAAGGCAAGTCAAGGAACTAAAGGTAGGTGGTAGAAACTAGAAGGTCGAAATAAAGAAGGACAATATCCATCCAATCCTAAGGAAAGTCTTTCAATCCTTTCCTTTTCCCTCTCTACTCTACTTTCTACTTTCTTCCTCTACTTCCATTTCAACTCAGCTCTGATCTGGTCTTCAACTTCAATTTGAACACTGAAGTTTCACTTTACTCGACATTTCATTGCCTACACTCACTCACTTCGATCCCATCACATCACATCGTTTTCTCTCGTATTGCATGGTTTCCTTCGGTAGTCTAACCTCACCAGAATAACCACATCACACCATACCACAAGC
>JAAXYV010000619.1:0-11625 GCA_036851875.1 Novacerus sp. FZ-2019
GAACAACCTGCAAGTCTTCTTGCGTATGTGGGGATGGTATTCATTCCTTGTCTCAGAAAAGACTGCCTCACCGTGGTATTATTTCTTGCCAATCCTTTTGTGTATACTTTGTTTAACTTTTGAGTTGACGATGAGTGGCTTCATCATTAAAGTGAGATTATTTTTTGTACATTCTGTCTAGTATTTTCATGGTGTTTGTAGGCAATTTATCACACCTGGTTTACTACTTTGTCAAAGAACGAGATTCACTGGGAGTCTAGTCTATTTTACTCTTAATTAGCTCCGTTTCCGTTCTCCGACGGGAGGTTTATATTTATCTTTTTGTAACTGCTCCTACCCCTATCCCCGTTACCATGTTACGTAAGTATATAATTTCATGAAAGGTATAGTTTGAACGGAACCAAATGGGCTAATGGATGTGTCCACAATGAGCGGACTGAAGTAATGCATAATATGGCATGTTTTGCTTATTCAAAGTTGACGATGAGGGTAGCAGTTAAACTTATGAATGTGTTGATGAAGTTGCTTGTGATGAGTTAGAACTCGATAAAACATGAGTCATAATAAGATTAGTTGAACAAAGAATTAATTAGAGTTTTAATATCTTGATTGATTGAACAGGTGACTGTGGGGAGAAGAAGAGTAAGAAGAGACGAACGAGTGGAATCCATAATGAGAATCTCATTTCCATTTCACAGCCTAAGCGTTCCCCGTCAACCACTAGTAGCCATCATGTACCAGTTCCTTTCTCACAACAGTCCCCAGACACAACCACTCAAACTCCGCAGGTATAATTACATTGCATTAGTTTTATTTCGTTTTTCGTACACAGTGATACTAACTCTTGACGTGATGATTATAGACGGATATGTCACCTGCTTCTTCTGTTTCTTCAGAGCCTTCTTCAGGTACTATTTTCAGCTCTGCGGGAGGGAGTGGAAGTAGATCAACTAGTTCCACGCCGACGCCCACATCTAGTGCCAGCTCCAGCGGGAAAGTTAGCACCCCGCCACCTAAAGGACAAACCCAGTGTGGGTTTGCCTGGCCACCACCTCCTTCATCTCAGTCTCAAACACCTTCGTTCTGGGCAAATCCAAGTAGCAGTGGTAATAATAATAATGCCACTAATAGTAATAGCATTGGGAAAAAGTCGGGATACCAGCACCATCTGATTCCAAAAGTAGTGAAAAGATCCAACTCCCCATGCCCCAATATCGACGTACGGCAAATCCCCCTGGAACAGAATCGACCACCTCCGAGACAAAATTCAAATGCATTGAGAAGTTCGTCAACAGCCGGATCTAGTCATCCTAACCAAAATCCAAACCTTAGCTTTTTCCCTATAACATCTTCTCATGGAGATGAATTGCATATGAATATGAGTATGAATATGAATACTGGGTATTCAATATCACCAGTACCTAGTACAACCAACCATACTAATACTCTCCAGTTTGCACAGACTGTTGTCAATGCCAATATGAGTAACCTGAATGCCAACACTTTGCCGATACAAATCCAAAGAGTCTTAACTGGAGCAACGGCGAGTCAGAACGCCAGTACTTTAATTCAGCAAACCCTTCCCAGCTCAATCACAATATCAATGGTGGGACAGCAGTTGGGGACAAATCCATCTGGGACACCCGCTTCTTCACAAGGGCAAACAAACTTTCCAGAAGCACAAGTAGTCGGAAGTGAAAAATCCCCGTTACAATTAGTCCAAGATGTAGTCGATCGATTTCACTCAAATCCAAAAATTGAAGAAGGCAGTAGTAATTGCAAGGACGGTGGTAATGGCTCTAATGGAAATGCTGGGCGAAAAGAGTTGAACAATGTAACTGGGGGTAACATAAGTGTGAGTCCAGTAGAAAGCAGCACTTCCAGTGATTCCTCGAAAGAAATGAACAATGGTGAACTTATCAAAAAATGTCCAGCCACACCTGTATGCAGCGGTGGTAATAATTCTGAGGTAGATCCTAGTAGCAACAACAATTCAAGTAAGGGAAATAAAACAGAAGAGAACTTAAGTGTTATTGAAATTAAAGCCTCTGTGCCCAGCAAGTCAATTGTCCCAATCTCTTTCACGAGTACGGTAAATACTACAGTTGCTATAGGAGTACCACTTGTTTCGTTCTCAACAGCTGCGACGACGACCACAGTAAGTAGTGCTGCTACTGTTCCCATCATGACAGCAATGTCCACAATTGCTTCCACTACTTCTGGTCACTTGTTAAATTGTACTGCATCAGCTGCTACCAGTAATACAAACACATTGACACTTAATCCAGTCAATAATATTAGTACTATAACTACATCTCCTGCAAACCAGCAACTTATTCTACAACAGCAATCGACAGATCAAACCAATACACAGAATTCAGCCTTTCTTACAGCAACAACAGCAGGTCCTCAGTCTATCCGATATCCTATTTTCCAGACAATCCAACCAATTTTCTTAAATTCGAGTGGAGGCCCAGGAGGTTCATTAATAATCTCACCTCAGTCTCAGCCTCATCAAGGGGATACTATGGGCCAGCAGTCTTTCATTTATGATCATCATGCCCAACATCAAGCAACGACAGATCAAATGCAACCAATGTTGCAACAAACTACCATGGTCCTTGATCCAAGTGTGTGTGGAAATGCTGGTGGTCCGAAGAAAAAGAAAAAGAGACTGAGCAAGAAGCAACAACAGCAACAAGCTCAGTTACAGCTTCAACAACAACTACTTCTTCAGCAGCTTCATCAGCAAGCACAACAACAACAAGCTGCTGCTACTATTCCTTTGACCATTTTCCCACAGTCTTTCAATTTAGGCCCACAAGGATTTAGCCTTCAACCAATGAACATGAACATGAACTTCTTTCCTACTCCAACAATTTTGACCCTTCCTAATTTGATTTTAAATCCTGCCGATGGAACCTTGTTTCTTCAACCTTCAGCTCCAATGTCTGCTGCAACTGCACAATCTACTGTCAAACTACCACAATTTCAGCTTGCTCATCAGCCAGCACAGCAGCAACACATACAGCAGCCTAATCTTATTGCTCCGAAGAAAGATCATATGATTACCACGACGTCGACAACTGCAATTTTGACGTCCGACCTTTTCAAAGCAAGTCCAAATTGTGGAGATACAGGATCGGATGACTCAAGACAAAATGCAACGCCAGATTCGAGCACTAATGACCTTCAATTGGGTTTGACTGCTCCGAATCCAGGTCAGCAGAATTCAATCACAGTTAGCCTACCTCCTCATACGACTTTAGCA
This sequence comes from Novacerus sp. FZ-2019, assembly GCA_036851875.1. NCBI lineage: Eukaryota > Metazoa > Arthropoda > Collembola > Entomobryomorpha > Tomoceridae > Novacerus > Novacerus sp. FZ-2019. Next base: position 3,272 of record JAAXYV010000619.1, read on the forward strand.
TGTAGCTCTCAAAAGAAAGTGTCTGTGAAGAGTAAGACTGTAAGTAGCAGCAGTAGTGCCGTTGGGAAGAGAATTTTTACGCAAAAGCAAATCCTACCAAAAATTGATTCAACTACTCCGTCAGTTGAAAATGGCTGAAGTGTGTTAATTCAAACTGATGAGTGAAAGTGTTATTGAGGTCCCGTATTCGTTGTTGCATTATTATAGTTATAAAGGAATATTATACTCTGTATACATTGGATGTGATGAGGTTGGAGCTTACTTAATTGAAGTCGAAGGAAAACAATATAGGATTGAGCATTGAGGATAAGATAACGATTGTCGATGGTTCAGTCGGTTTTGACCTAAGAATGAAACCTACGTAAGTAGTATAATGAAAGGAGGCGAATTATTATAAACTGGTGACTGGATTGTGTCATGACTTTGTTCATGTTGTCAGTAGCCTAGTTTCAGTGATCTAAATAATTATATTCATGGAATTATATGAAATGAAATGGAACGTAGTGACGGAGAAAGCACTTGTATGTAATTTCTTTCGTGAAATAATCACAAGTATGGAGTTCCTTTATGCGATTGTTCCCATTTGTCTGCGTCTTGAAAAGATACTCAATCCGTCTCCGTTCTTCTTTCAATCAACTCTGCCGCGCTCTAGTTCACATCCAGGTAAAATAGAATAAATAAAGTATGGAATACATGCATATGTAAAGTTAAAACGCACCTGGAGATTTAAGTGCTAGAGCGAGTTCTATGTTCCATATGGTAATGCGGAAAGAAAAAACTAGAAGGATAGTATGAATATATGAAATAGGTACCACAGTAAGTTTTGCAAAGTGAGTTTCTTGCTTAATCCACTTTGTATTACATGCTAAAGTTGTATTTTTATCAGTCTACACACTACTGTTATACTATACTATACATCTAGACGGAAAAAACACTTATACTTTCGCCTATGAAAACAGCTTGAAATACAGATGTTTTTGAACAGTCAACAACAGAATAGAGATAGACTATCTTAAGCTACTTTCATTTTCAATTTAAATCTGCATATTTGCTACCATTGAATATCTAGACAATTAAACGGCGCAGAAAAATAAGATCCATGCATTCCATTCTATTGGTTGAATGTACATTGCAAGTTTTTTTGGCAGGCGTAAATAGGAAAGTAATCACAACACTTCTATGAGGAGAATGTATTCCCAAAGGCATTGGCATTGTAGTATCGTATTACTTAATCTTTTCCCACTTTTAATTGATCGATCGATATGAAGAGATTCAACTTTATAAGAGACGCAGGGTGAGTGAGTGTCTGTGACTATTTTCGACATTGTTAACTGTACGTAACAGCTGTCTGAGACTGAGATGAGAGTAGTTGATTTTTTTTCACATTCAACTGTGTACTTATCGTATATATTTTAGTTCAGCTGTGGTATACGAAATAAAGCAGTAGGCTTTGAAAGTAGACAAGCAACAGTGGCGTTGAGGAGACGAATAGGAAGGTTTGCGAAATGGAGTTGAGTTGTACTAGAGGGTTTATACTCCAACAAGCATAAAAGGCTTTGTTGATTAAAGAAATACTGGTGTATAAATTCAATGTAGAGTATACTTAAAGTAACAAGGAAAACGGAGATGAAGGAAGACCAGAGGCACTCGTTCAATAAACTAGGAGAAAGCAGGTAATCAGTAGTCACCAAAAAGAATATCATAGGAATTACAGGAAGAACGTGTTTCGGAATCTAATATATCAAGCATGATGGGAAATTAATGAAATGATGAATTGCCGGAATAAACCTTCTACAAAATATAAGGAATAAACTCTGAAAGTGTTAGTCGTTCTTTATGCAGCATGGTTTTCCCAAGAAATGGGAAAGCGGTTGTTGTAAGTTGGAACCATGCTTCGTATTCCATTTCATTTCATTGCATTCCTAGAAATATTTGGCTCTCGACTGATTGATTGCTGAGACGTCGCGAATGCTGCGTTTGGTACTTGTTGGTTGGAATGTTAAAGCTGTATCGAAATACGATATACTTAAATGAAGAGAAACAGAACGATTCGGTTCGGTTGTGATATCTATCTATCCCTAGAAATCTTGAATTTTATCTGGCTTTTACTCGTACCGGTGATGTATTATAAAATTTACTGATAATATTATAACTGGTGAATTAGTATGGGTAGATTTTAAATTACATATATTATTAGTTGATTATTATAATGCATAAATAAATAGCTTCAAGTTAGCATGACTGCATTGATGTAATAAAATGTAATTATTATTATTATTAATTATTATTATTAAAGTACTTCATGTGTATATAATTAATTGTAAAATAATATTGTTGAGCGTTGTCTTTTGTCGTCTAAGCTTGAATAAGTTTTGAAATAATGTTTTAAAGAAAGGGTTATTGTAGATTTTCCTGTACATCGATATACCTTTGTAACTAAAAAAGTAAGTATCAAAGATCAATTTTCTCATAAATTTCAACTAATCAATATACATATATAATGTTGCTACTGAGGTGCATGTACAGTTAGGGAAAATATTAAGTACGTACACAAAAAACCTTTACCTTACAAAACAGAGTACAGTACATAAGTTGGTATTGAAGTCGTCCGACAATTTCTACTTGAAGTTTTAAAAAGTACCAAATCTTATTGAATTGACTGACTGAGATATTATTATTCTTAATTCTACCTTATAAGTGAATTAGTTTAGTGAGGTGGGTGGGTGTGCATGGATGTGATTGTGTGAGTGTTTAAGGGTGTTTATGGTTGAATGTTTGGTGTTACGAATGAAAATAGTGGAAGAAGGAAAGAAATGTTAAAATGAGGGTGCATAAATTATGCAAAATGTCTGCCGTACACTACTCTTTTTGTTGGTTGTAGTTGGGCCATTATATTGAATGAGTATGAAGTACGATTAAATATTGTTAGGGAGGCGTGTAAAATGGAAACATTATCTTGCTAGTTATGACATGAAATACGATTTTATTTTTATTGGTGTAACCTATTTTATTTGTTTGTTCGCATATTTTATTAACACCTACTCACTCATACTTACAATTTTATTATTTTTAGTTGTGTTGCTGTGTCTGCGACATGTTCTCACTCACTCATTTAAAATCTCATAATATTTAAACTGCAATATTAATGTATCTTACCTATCTATAAGGCGTTGGTGATTGTTGATAGGTAAATATTATTTACTTTCGAGACTCTGTTTATGACTTATAGGTATTTATGTTATATGTAAACTTACATTTTACCTGCATCATCGTGTGTCTCACCACGATGCTGAATTGCTGATACTAATTATTAATGTAAACGATTGAGTTAACATTGAACATTTATTTGAGTCTTTTGCCTCTTTGTATCAATTCCAGCTCCGGTGGTTTCCATTAAATACGTATTCCGTGAATTTTAAATGTGTATGTAGTTTTCCGGTTTTATTTGCATCACCGTTATACTCAGGTAAACATATGTAGTTTTTAATATTTTTCACACAGAAATCTTTGGCATGTCTCCATGTATTCCAATTATGGTATCCGTATTCCTCCATCTATGTCTGTTATGTGCTTTCGGTGGCTGATTACAAGGTCTTCATATGGGGTGTTTTAATAAAAGTCCGACATATGAATCAACACGGGTCGGGTAGGGTCAGCTAGAGACTGAAACTCGACTGGAAAATATCTGGACGGGTCGGGTCGAGGACAGGTTGCGAACCGACCCGAAAAAATCGGGTAAAAACTAATATCTAAATACTCTCAAATCCGTTCCAAATGCATTTATATTTCCAAGGTATTATTTTGTGACCAGTATTTAAACAACGAAACATCCGGCTAAATATATTTTCAGGAGTAGCTTATGTGTAGCTAAGTATTAGTTAAATTATAAACCGTGACCCTCATAATTTGCATCCTTTTACAGTTAGTATATTAGGAACTCGAATCGTGTCGTAGTAGCGACACGATCCGAGGTCATTAGGGTTAGGTTGAATAAAGTTTATAAATGAAATTCGGAAACACAACTTGAGGCAAGGCATGAATGGCATACCTATACTTTAAGTATAGAAATATTAAGGCGGGGGCATGAGGCCTCAAATTTCAAAATCCAGGTAAAAGTCAGCCCTTACAGTGTTCAAGAAACATTATAGCCCCCTGGGCCTGACGTCCTATCTCTTACATGCATTTTATAGGGCTGGCAATTATGACGCAATTGGTTTGAGATTGTTAGAAAACTTGTCTTCGTGTCAAACTAAGACGAAAGATTCAGCTCAGTGGACCTTGTGATTATTTTTTAAATTATTCGCAAACTTTTTAGCCCTTCTGAGGGCTTATAGGATTGTACCATCCGTCCGTCCGTCTGTCTGTAAGCACGCTAACTTTTGAACGCCTTGACCGATCTTAACACAAATTTGGTACACAGCCTCATGAGGTAATGGAACAGACTAGAAGATGGGTTATGTGGGTCAAAGGTCAATAGGTTGCAATTGACCTCAAAGTAAAAAAACCTGCTGTCTGATATTTAAATTCGCGTAATCTTTTGACCGCGTCGACCGATTTATACCATTCAGACGGTGCAGCGATATCAGGACAAGGTCAATAGTAACCATGGCAACCAAATGTATACCCCCTCAGAAGGGCTCCGCCAAGTTGTAAATCAAGTTTTATCTAAAAGATTATGCTTATGGAGAACATTTTTCGTTTATGGGGTGTAGCTCCAAAATAAGATGGATGACCGACTTTTGGTGAAATCAACCTATTTAATTAAATTAAATTCTCCATACGATATGGTTGATTCGACGAAATCGAAGGGGGGAAACATACTGCATTGTGTTTGCATTGCATACTGCTTTGCTTCCCCACATCCGAAGACGTTTGAGAGAAACTTTGAAATATCTATATATATTTTAAATATCCAAAGTAAGCACATTTGCCGAATATAAATCTAGATAGTCAAATCACAAAATATTCTGTAACACATCAAAATGACATTTACAAACCCGAGGACATATTTGTAATTTTATTTTTTTTATTGCATAATACATTTTGACACTCAAAAAATTTCAAGAGGCTCGGATCGCTAAATCCTAAAGACGCACAATCCCTATTAAAACAGGAGTAACATTGTTTCTTTCTACCAAAGGGTTTATACTTTGCTTAAATGTTCAAATCTGAAATACTTGACTATCTTTTTTCAAATACGGCTTCGAAATCGGCGAGATATTTCTACTGTGGTTTAATTCGTTTAATACGGTTTATTAAGTATACATTAAGACTCTGCCGATCTAGGTATGTTCTCGACCCAATATTAAAATTTAACTCAAACGGCCAGGACGGGTAATACGCGTCCAAACTTCAAATACTCTTCGTTCTAGTTCCATCTAGCAATACTTCAATTCAATTTTAGTTCTAGTTCCCAAAGTGTAAATATTATCAGTTCCAGTTCTATATAGTTCCAGTTCACACAATCTTTTAGTTCCATTTTTACTTCTAGTTTCAGTTCCAAAACTCCAAAGCCCCTCAGTTCTAGTTTTAGTTCCAATCCAGCTTCAGTTATTTTTCCAGTATAGAGTATAGATAAGCTAAAACTCAGAACTGAAACAATACTAGTACACAGTTAAATAACCCGATCTGCCTGATTGCACAGCTGAATAATCCTCGCTACTCTCTAAGTCCCGCGTTTGTCTATCTACCAAAATATGATTAATGGTATGATGTCTACTTTAGGCAAACATTTTCGGACCCATTTGGGTGCAGGCTAGTATTACATAATCTAATTAAAATCTGCCGGGAGCTCTCTGTAATAAAGTGACAACCTGGATTTTTCGTAATATAAATTGCTTTCCCGTGGGCACGCACACTCACTTCACCTAATATTTTATAAAATATTTGTAAACAATACAATCCAATTTAACTCGAGTTTTTTCAATATTATTCTGAGTATCTCGTTTCCATTGCTCTGTCTAGTTTCGTTCTATCCAACTGTGGCTAATGCAATGCATTCCGTCGTGTAAACCATCGGTTATTTCCGCGATTCTGATCATTTTCTCTTGGCCAAGAACATGGGAGAAGACGACCATGACTTCTTTGTTGTTCTTGAAGTCAAAACAGTCTTCCTAGGCCTTTTTTATAATTTTAGGCAAGCTGTGTAGTACTCATTATGGTATATAAACAGTCAAGGGGAAACGTGAGGCATATATAACAATCTTTTTTCTGAGCATACTTTGTTGTACCAGTAGGGTATTCTTTATCATGGTATGGATGAATTCGTTATAGTGGTTACTGTTACTACTCATAATATATAATCTTGCTTTCTCTTCTTGGTCTCCCTTGCTTCCAATTTCTCATTATACCGCTCGTTAACGACTTTTCAAATGGGTACATCCAACTTGAGCACGTTTTTTTTAATTCAAAGCCTATTAGGACCAAGAGTTGCTTTAAATTGGAAGGTGTCCTACATAGTGCTCGTACTCGCAGCACACCCACAGCTCTCTGAACGCATCCGTCTTATTTTTTTGCTGGAGTCCTTTTACCTTACCTATAAGCTTTCACTCATCCAATCAACTATTTTCATTCTTTCATTGCAATAATAAGGACTCACTCTTATATGAATACTTTGTATACATGCCATATCTTCATGTCATGTTCATCTAAGCGCAAAACGATATTACATAGCCATGATATATATTATATTATAGAAACAGTCGAAAAGAATGGAGTCACCAGAGTTGATAGGCCGGTTCAACTATATCCTCGATGCACTAACTAAGTGTATCAGCCTCTTTGATTCGGGCAAGAGCAGTATTTCAGAAGTTTTATCAACCATCTAGACGTGAAGGAGCATGTCTAGGTACACTATATATATATATAGTACTAGATAAGCAATTTACACAAATCGTTGGTTTACTATACCTACATTCGCTATACGGCTACGTTTTGTACACGACAGTCTTGAATCAGTGATATGGAACAGGTGGGAAGTGGGATCTTGTACTTATACCTCTTCTTTGATTATAGTTATAATTATGGGTATCCATCCATGCTATAACTGTCAGGAAAAGGTATTTTATATATGAATTGCTGCAGTTTGCTGATTATGGATGTGTGTGTACTCTGAGCAATATGTTGAAAATTGAACATATATTTGTTAACCAGCATAACACTAAGCTTACATATGGTATAATATTATTATAACTATATCCATAATTATCAATGTTTTAAAACTTCTTAAATATAATATATTATACTTCTAAGTACTTAAATTCTTACATTTAAAGGTTGGTTACACCGTATTTGATTAATATGATTTTGTCACTTCATTAAATTTTCTTATTGTTGAAGATGAGGGACAGATAGCTTTTGGTATTTAATAAATCTAGTTGATGATTTTCATGCGATGAGAATTGACTATTTTCTATAAAGTATCTTCTGAGCACCTAAGGGAATGAAACCATGTAAAATCATTATATTTTAATATTCTGCAGGAAATAAGGCGACAACGTGAAATCTACATTTATATTTCTAAAAGAATTAGATACTAATTAACTGCAGAATCTTTGTAACCCCTAGCCCTACGTAAAATGTAACGCTCAAGCTTTATTGAGAAAAAAGGGTTTTGCTAGATATTGTTCAAACATGAAAAAAGGGAATTAACTGTTTTTACGGAGGATTAAATTGACAACCTCAATTTTATTCCAAAAGTAGTTCCATATTCTCATAATAATATAGCGAACCTACTAGGTTCAATACTGTAGAAGCTTGAAGAATAGGCATGAAAAAATCAATATTTATTTTTATTAATTTATTCAATAGAACCATATTATAGTTACAAACTACTCAACCATTTCTACAAAAGTAAAGATGTTGTAAACATAAGATTGAGTATTTTCAATAGTCACTGCTTTGTAGAAAGGATGAATACGTACCTAATTGAATTCATCCGATCTAATTAAATGAGCATAATTCTGCCACAATCAACGGTGTATTAATATGACACATACCAAATGAAAAAGAAACTATCTAAGTTTTAGAAGGTCACCACGAGACGGCTCTACAGTTATTGTGGATCCATGACGGACAGTCCAAGATAAAATGGTATTCCTTGTGGTGGATGGTGTCAAAACAGGTACCATTGGACGGCGGATTGTGACAGTCCTGGTTGGAGAATTTCAATGCGATTTAGAAATTCAATGAGTTTAAAATAACTATCTCAAAACGTGGTTTTAAGAAAATTCAAAATTTTGAAAAAAGTGAAGACATTGAGAGAACATTAACATTTTGAAAGGTGAATTGAATTGTACTCAATAGATTATTTATCAGGTAACTTTTCTAAAGTTTGATTATTTCTCAAAAGAATT
>JAAXYV010000620.1:0-11622 GCA_036851875.1 Novacerus sp. FZ-2019
TAAAAGCACATATTTCAGTTGGAGAGGTACATACTACAAACAGCTGGATGGAACAGCAATGGGTTCTCCTATTTCTCCAATTTTTTCAGAATTATTCATGCAATCTCTTGAGGAGTCCAAAGTTAAGAATAACCCTTTAATTAAGACATGGATAAGATATGTAGATGATGTTTTTGCGATCATACGAGAACGACAGAAATATAAAATTTTAGATGATTTAAATGATTACCACCATTCAATTAACTTCACATTAGAAACTGAAATTAATGGAACAATACCTTTTCTTGATGTTCTAATAATAAGAAAAAATGACATGACTTTAGGACGAAAAGTACACCGAAAACCCACTCACACTGACAAGTATCTTCATTATTCATCAAATCATCCCAAATGCCATAAGATCTCAGTCATTGACTCCTTAGTTAATCGAGCGTTAAGGCTATGTGATGAAGAATTTATCAAAGAAGAATTAGACCACATCACATCTGTGCTTGTGAAAAATGCCTATCCCAAAACCTTGATCAAGATGAGAATCCAATTTCAAAAACTCAAGCTAAGCACCATGATATCTATTCTTCCTTCAATTAACAACGTGTCAAAGAAACCTAGATTCATTCTTCCTTATCTTGGTTCCATCACAAATCGAATAGCCAACTACCTACGTCAAAATTTAGATGTGGATTTGGGTTATATTCCACTATCGAGGTTATCATCTTTTATATGTAACTACAAGGATAAGAAGAAGAAAATACTATCTGGCGTATATGAATTAAAATGCGATTCATGTGATTCTATTTACATTGGTGAAACCGGTAGGGAATTTTCTATCCGTATATCCGAACACATGGCTGACGTAAGACATAGACGATTACAAAACTCAGCAGTAGCGAATCACATTCACAATAATCCTGGCCATCTTATTTCATCATCGTCAGCCAAATTACTAGACTATGAACCAAGAAAAATGCATCGCAAATTTAAAGAAGGACTCTACATTAGAAAATTCTCAAACATTATGAATGCTGATTCAGGATTTAACATTAACACAATTTGGTCTTCAATTCTTTTACCTTTGCTTCCTTAATTCATTAATACACCTTGACGACCATTAACATTAAAACTAACAACTCAATTTATTGTTTACTTTTGAAATATTTTAAGTTCAGTTTATAATTGTGGCCTGATGAAGACAGATAATTTCTGTTGAAAGCTTGTCAAATTAAATTCTTACTCTTATTTATATTATATTGTCACAAGTTCTCACTAGATGTCAACGTTGATATACCAACTGGTAATCCAAAATGTCAGAGCGTACATGGTCTCATAAATACCAAATTCTCAGAATAGCAACATTAAATTTAATGTCGCACTCATACCATACCATTTGGCACCTATTACCTATATACCATTATTACGAGTAGTAGGTACTATACCAACTTTTAGTATGGGAAATCACAAACAGTTTTCAATAATAGAAATGTCTGCATGCCTGCATGTTCGTTGATTCCACTTGGATTGGCTATTATTCTCTTCCCTTTCCCATAATATGTATATACTTTCATCAGTGACAAAATTATACGTGATGATGTCAGTCCTAAATTTCCTAAGTTACTATTCAATTTTTATACTAGTTTCGATTTGATAGTATATTCGGAGTTACCAAATCGAAACTCTTATCGTATACTGTCAGTATTACCTATATGGGTATGGAGGTATACCACAATTGCAATCTAGTCCTCACGACTCCTCAGCAAGTCAAGGCAAGTCAAGTCAAATCAGATTTTTTTTCACCCTCAATCAGTCAGATTCAAAGCGAAGCTGTAGCAAATTTGATAGTAGTTGTAGTAATAGTAGTAGTAACAGTAAGTCAACATTTTAATTCCGTTTTACAGAGAGAGAGAGAGAGAACCAATAATGTCTGCACTAAAGCACACAAGATATACAATGCATAGTGCAATAGAAATTAATAGAACGAAATAAATACCCACCACACACACACACACAACAACACAAATTTGCTTTGCTTTAGTTTACTTTGTTCTGCTCTTTCTCCTGCGGGGCTTCAATTCAAAAGCTCGGTTCAGTCAGACTTGTACACACCCACAAAACATAATCTACCTACAGTCAGTAAAGATAGACATTGCAATAGACATTGATTGCATGGAACATAATATACCTCTACACCTAAAGCATTTATAGTAATTTCTATTGTGAGTTGTAACATACAAAATTGATAAATTCATAGAGCAGAACGAGTTATGAAGAGTACAAAACTAAGGCTTTTTCCAGATAAGGAAGACATGGGCTTGATGTACACACAAACACATCATTATCATTTTATCATATCCAGAGTATCATAGTACTGAAAATCCAGGGGATTCAGTACAGTACAGTACAATATAGTGTACTGCATCTCTTCGCACTTCATTATCAATCACCCAACCAACCAAGCAACCAAACGTGCTGTGTTTTGTTGTCTCCGTTTATTTAAATGTATCTCCTTTAAATCCTGTACTTACTGGCTCAATTTGTTTACTCAATCATTACAACAACGAAAGATAAGATAGGAGCAGACAAATCTATCAAATCAAGGGCACCTTCGAATATTATATTATTTCTCAATTCTCTTGTCACCGCGTATTATAGGAAAATTGGTTGACTGCCCTGCAATCAATGCAATGCAATGTAGTAATGTATGGTATAAAGTGGTAATATGCTTTTGCTTTTAATTTTTTCACTCTATTCTCACACCTTTTTATTTGTTTTGTGTATGTTCCATTTTATTTTCGTTTTTTTTATTCCATACATATTTATTAAAAAAGACTGAACAACAAAAATAATATCGTTAAATGCATAATCCTTCGGCCTTTTCTTCTGCATTGTTTAAAAATTTTGCATGGATTAGTCCTAAGCTTAATCCTTCACCCGTCAAAACTAAGGTGTGCATAAAGCTTAAATTTTAGAGAACATTGCTTCGTCCCTTGGAAACAGTGCTTTCTTCGTTTGTTAACGCGTAGATTTTCACTAATTAAACATTGCATCTACTTTTTTTTTTTAAATGACACACGTTTTTGTTTAAACATTATAGTTTGATATTTACTTTGTAAATCCTTTTATTAATGGCTTTATAGCACTTAATTAAATACAACATAAGTATCTGGTCCCAAGCTTTCATTTACCCTTATAAACATTTCTATAATCTAACATAAATTCCATTCCCGTTACCCTAAAAAATTGCTTTTCCTGAATTCCAATAGTCCAAGAAATTTTTAGTCTTTTCGCCCATTAATCTTGGTAATAGTGTGTTCAATATATTTTTTTCGAAAACCTGATCGAAATCACCCAATCTTGAATTAAAAATATGTATCACGTTCCTATAAATAATATAATGAGCCAAAAAATAAAGGTGTTAAATGTTTCTTATTCTTTTCAGAGTAACCCCAGTATTTTATTTGACTATTTAAATTCTCAATATTTTTGCTTAGGAAGTATTTCTTCAACCTTATCCCATAACTTGGCGACATCATTACAAATTCTCCCACCAAAATAGAGGCTTTCACAATACATAGAAACACTTTCTCTTGTTTAACATTATTCAATTCAACTAGGAAACTTTTACTTCCTATTACGCATGTACCTATAATTTTGATTTGTCGCGGTATATAGCTAAACTTTCTTCCTAGTGTCATTCAATACAGATACAATTCAAAATTCAATGTAAAGAGAATATACAAGCAAAAGCTAATAATAACTGCTAACACATAAATACAGTGTCTATTGTCAGCATCACAAAGTCCTCCAGTGCATAATGCAATGCAGTCAACCTAAATAGTAGTGTTAGCGCTTAGTTCAATGAAAGGAAAATACAGGAAAGGAAAGTATTAAAAAGAAAACTCGCAGAACCAGATCTGAATACAACACAGGTGGCTCATGTCATCATATCACATAATATATTATAAAATGTGTTTTATCTTTTCTGTATGTGAATGGATGTATATATAGAAACACTCTGGTGTGGTGGATGCTCTCGTCTTGAAAAGTTGCACGCAGTCTTTGCCGACAACCTACTTTATTTTATACTACTCTCTTTTTGACAGTTTTAGTAGACTAATACCAACTAATACCATCAAAGTTTAAAAACTTTTGCTTTTACTCTTGTTGAGTTGTGAGGTAGTTGTAGAATAGTAGTTCGTGTGCTCGGTTCATTCATCAGTGGCTATGTTGTACGTAGTATAATATAAGTAGTATTATGTGTAGTTACTGCAACTGTATATATAAAGAAGAGAAGAGAAAATGCAAGTGGGAAGATGAATTGAGGAAAGGAAAATTTTGCAGGTTGCATAAAAGGCTTGAGGGGGTGATGAAAGACTTTTTACACTTTTCCTTTCCAGTTACAGTTCAGTTCAGTTTAGTTTACAGTCAACATGGTTTCTGTTTCATTCAGTTAACTTTTCTGGTTGTAGGCTATACTAAAGTTAAAGCGGAAAGAGACATTTCAAAAGAGTGTGTATTTATATAACTATATACCTTTGTGATATTATAGGATTAGAATATATATTTAAGTATTTATTATGTGGCTTATATATAAGCTTCTGAGCGATGCATTGATGTGCAGAGAGAGAAAGAGAAGTGAATGGGAAAAGGATTTAACACTATATTAATTGTGGCAGATTTAGTGAGGTGAAAATGGGAAGCTTTCACCACAGCCACAACAGCCCAGGCAGTTTTGCTAAGCCGTCCGGATTCAACGTTCGGGATATTCTAGACTTGCCACCTTCGGAAGTGTCTAGCAAATCTATCTTTCATGCTGCTCATCCAACCTCATATCCTCATTCTTATGGTAATCCCTACACCTTAGAACATCTTGAGCCAAATCATCACTTTGAAAATTCACATTTCATTCCAAATTGGAGCGTTATTCAGCCTACTCATTTGACTGATACCGGTAAGTAATAAAGAAAACAAATTTAAATTGATATTCCAATCGTAATCTGATTATTGGTTGATATTATACTAGTTTTTATTTATTATGAATTGCAGGAATTCTAGATGATCATCTTATAGGAGCTGAAAGTTATGCTCTTCAAAAAGGGATGGAATTAGCTATAGCACCTTTAAGTCATACGGATAGCTCTGACTCCCTCGACGCACATTCCATGTAAGTAACTCTTTCTACTGTTTGGTATATTAATTTCTTTGTGATAATTATTGTGACTTTGTGGCTAAACATAATCACTGAAATTTCCAGTTGGGATTCTTGATGTTGTACACCTAAATAATTTTATTGGTTTTGTTTTAATTCGATGATGCAGCGAGCAAGATTACAAACGACCAATCGACATAGTGGCAGCGGATTCTAGTACAAATGACTCCATGATGCCAGATGCAATGGTCAAGGAAGAGCGTGTATCCGTTATCGTCAAAGATGAATACATTAGCAGTGTAAACTCTACAGATACTATGGGTAATTAAATTATTTTCTGTCATCACTAATAATGACTATTTCTCTGGTACTTAAATTTTGCCAAAATAGACAACTAGAACTTACAATTGTTAAAATCCTAATGTGAGTCAGGGATTATCAGATAAAATTAGTTGCAAAATAAAACTTTTTCGCTAACTTTATCGGAATTGTAGCTCAATTTTGCAATGGATCGAAACATTCCGTTCATTTTAGGGTAAAACGTAGCTAAATTTAGCTTTTTAAAAATGGGGTTCTTTGTAAGACGTATAATAACAGATAGACCCCAACAATGAATTTAGCTTTCCATTTGTGATAATGTAGAATATAACGTGATCTTTATAATTAGAACCATCGTAAGTTTGAATTATAAAGTGTTAAACATTTGCACTCAAGTCTAAATTAACTCTTATTGTAATAGGGTTTTCAGGCAAATAAACAAATAAATAAATAAGTTTGTTGCATCAAGGGGAAAGTAGTCGAACTTAAAACAAACAAAAGAAAAACTAAATTTTACTACGTTTTCCTCTAAAAGCGGAATTTTTCTATTGATTGCTAAATTTTGCTAAAAGCCCGCTAAATTTATCTAATAATCATCCTTGACGTAATGTTTGAAATTGTGATGATATTTTGTAGTAGTTTTAAAAATCTGATTTAATTTACAATTTTTACAATACAATGGTAAGGAAGGAGCTCAAGTATAAGTATACGTATACCTGACTGTAACATTGTGCTTTATTATGTACGCAGGTTCTCTGGACGTGAGCTCAGATTTGTCAAAAGCAACTGGAAGACTATCACTGGTTCGGCAAGACTCACAGACTAGTACTTGTTCTTCTAATGGAATCGGAACTGGAAGTGAAGACGAAGAGACGGACAAGAAAGGAAAAAAGCGCAAACGGCGCATCTTGTTCACAAAAGCTCAAACCTATGAATTGGAAAGGAAATTCCGACAGCAAAGGTATCTCTCAGCCCCAGAAAGAGAGCACTTAGCATCTTTAATTAGGCTTACCCCTACCCAAGTAAAAATTTGGTTTCAAAATCATCGCTACAAAACAAAAAGGTAAAGTATTTTATTCATATAGTATCAGTTATCTAATAATAATATACCCGTGCATGTGAAAAACGTTATTCTGAACATACTTTTATAGTATGTATGAAGCAGGACGAAGAAAGCCATCAGAAGGTCGATGGGGGGTAGAAGCGGAAAGTCATCATCACCCCGGAGCCTTTCCATCCCAATACTCTTCCGACATGGAAAATCCAGCAAGCCGGCATCTTCAATGGGACTCCCAAATGCATGTGTAATGACCTCCAAAAATAACTCCACATTTACAAATATAAATTCTCTTCCTACTTTTCTTCCTATTGACTCACTTACTTATCATAATAATAATCTATCTTCTAAATCCTAACAAATTATTACCACTGAACCAACTCCCATATTAACACTACTTATTCTTAGGTAGTGGTATGGTTAGTGATAATTATTTATCATTTATTACATACTTACTTTATTTACTGTAACTGTGTACAAATTGTGTCAAGTTTTATTTTACTTTTTTTTAAATTGATCTCTGACTCTCTTTCAACACAAATGTTCCCGCTCAAGACAACCTTCACTTGTCCTTGAGCTTTTGCTCAATTTGACAAAAGTGTCAAACAAAACAAAATTTAAATAGAACTTAAAGTTTTAAATTTTACATTTTGATTCAATGACCAAACTTAAGCTCATCAAGTTAAAGAGGAGTAGTAGTTCTTTTTAAATCTGTATTGAAAGTTATTTGAATGTTGGTGTTGTTACCGCTCAATCTTCTATAACAAAATTAATTAGTTTCCCACCAAAGAATACCAAAGTACATATATACAAAACTATACGATATTAGTCAAGTGTAGACACGGAGATTATTTTGATGAAAATAAAAATTAAAAATCACCTGGCTATTTGCTCCAATGTTGTTATTATTTAAAAAAAAAAAAAAGTAGTACAGAAATTACAGTTTCAAAAATTGGCTGTAAATTCTTCACTCTATTGGTACATACTGATTTTCTGTGTGATCCAATTGAAACGTTATTCGTGTAAAGAAAGGGACTTCTTTTATTCTTATACTGACAGAAAATGTTTAAAGATTCCGAATTCAAAAATGCATAGGGTAAGTGAGTACTGTAAGAAAAATGAGAAAATGTCGGTTATAGACTATAACTAGTTATACGACTAGGTAATATACACAATACAATTTTGTAGAGCTGTGCAATGTATATAGGCTGGGACAGTAGATATAAACTTGAAGTGTTGCAGGAGTTATTTCAACGAGAATTTTTAAGTAAGACAATAATTTATGCTCTTGGTTAATTTTGAGGTAGTAGGAGGTGGGATGGATGCAAGTGAGCCGAGTAAATAAATTTAGTCGGATGGTAGAAATGTGAATCCCCAATCGGAAAGTAGAGAGAAAATTAATCCACCATTAGAACCCACAGACCAGCGACCTGTGTTTGGATCCCGCAAATAAAATACAGATCGTTTCTCTTTGATTCGAGCACAAGTCAGCTTAATCATACACAACAAATCCGCAGTACTTCTGTCATTCACACTGAATCCAGATATGAGAATTTCGTCGAGAGTACGAATCGAAAGTAATTTTCTGAGGGCTTTTACGGTAATCCCATATTCTCTCATAGTTCCAAAGCTGACAATCCCCAACGATTTTAAATTAGGCAATTTACGTACATTCAACAAGTCCTGGGTTCTAAAGGTGCAATTCATTAAGGCCAATGTGTTCAGTGATTTTGGCAACATACAAAAATTCTGGAAGTCCGCTTTTCCTGTATATTCAAATAGAAAGCAAATTAGTTTAATACTTCCTACAAGTATTATAGACATACTCATAGAATAAATATAATCGTACTTTTATAAATAACTAACCAAGATCGAATGGAGCAGCTATGCAAATGTACAACTCTTTGAGATTAACGCAATTGTAAAAAATCACCAAGTCCATCAATGAACTTAGTCCAGGCTTTTCCCATAAAAGACAGTGAAAGGCAATTTTTTTGAGGGTGAAGGCACAATTGAGAATAATTTCACGAATAACTGGCCACATCATCACATGAACAACTTGCAAAACTTCTAACTCACGCTGTTCGAAGAGAATCACACTCCATGTATGGAAAGCCACTGATGGTTCAGTCAAAATCAACTCTCGAAGTTGAAGTTTATCAGCCAATTGATTCAGTTGATCCCTGCCTAAGCCGAAAAATTGGTGTTCTTGCCATTTCATAGCTGACTTCTTCTGCTCAGTAGATATAGTGAGGCAACGGATCTTGTTGCTTCGTACCAAAAATAGCATAACGCTGAAATGAGTTGAAGTAGTATCCTCGGCTTCAATTACCCCTCGAATAGTCACATTTAAGCGTAACAAATTTGGTGCATCGATGATATTAAGAAGTCTTGGGATAGTTGAAATGCAGTCTTTGCCTGGGAAAGAGATAACCAGTTCTGTCAGGGAGTTCAAAGTAACAGGAAATCTTCGAATAGTCTCCATATGTCGCCACTCCCTGGCGTTTAAGTGAACTGGAAGAAAAATATTTTCAATTAAATCGCTTATTCTAGTTCCAAACATGAATTTATTACACACAAACATTCTTACATTAGTATAGTTGACTTTTTAATGTAAATCTTACTTCTTAAACTACTTGAACAAACAGATGCTTCAGTTATGGGAGCATTAACAATAAGACTTCTAATTTTTCGGCAACGACCTAAAAAGGCATCAAAATATTGAATAGCTATTGGGTCGTCAATTATGAGCCTCTGAATATTATCCGGAATACAAATGATTCTGAACGGAGTCATAGATGGTTTTTCATATTTTCCAACGATGAGAGTGTCAATCTTGACATCTCGCAGGTAAGTGAGTCCATTCATGGTGGCTTCTGACACCTTCGTCATTAAACCAACTCGAAGACGGATTTCGTTCCTGAATTGTCTACAAACAAGTTGAGCCAAAATTCTTTCCACGGGTCGTAGGAACTTGAAGATTTTAATTCGAACCTGCCAAGCAGCATTTATTATTAAATAACGCTTCGAATGAGAATCGAATCTACACTAAATTCAAAATGAATCCTTATAAGTTTAATACAAATATTACTGATTCAGGAAGGTCCAAGAACTGTGACATTTGTATTATGTCCACATCACCATGCTTTGGGGCAGTCCAACAGCGTGGATACCGTTCAGGTGCTTGTTTTTCTGCAGGTACCAACTTTCCAGATTCTACAATATTTCCGTCTGCAAGGCTTGAACTTGATGTCTCTTTAGAATTCTGCAAGTTCTCAGATCTTAAATGCTTCTTTGACTTGTGCAACTTTTTACCAGTTGACTGATGTTCGGTAAGCAAATCCGATTTTACAGTTGTAGAAGTTGATAGGTCGGACTTATTCGTATCCAATTTGGGAACCTCTGAGATCACAATCAGCTTTCCCTTCTTTGATTTCTTATATCCAATAATAGTAGATGCTTTATTTTGAATTTCTTCACGAGAACCTGACGTTCTTTCAGGTAAACTATCAACCTTTTTCTTGGACTTGGACACCTTAGTTTTCTTATAACATGGGATGAAGTTTAAGTCACTCACGCTTTCCATCTTGGTCTTGGTAGGGTTAAGGCTACTGTCCCCTTGAAACGAAAATTTAATCCTAACGAAATATATCAGCACCTACTACCTACCTACTTTGGCTTTATATTGGAATTGAATTATTTGGAATTTTGAAGAAACGTCATGAACATATAGAATAGACATTATTGTGTCAGAGTCAGAGTCCTGTATAAAATACCCATAGCAACTAAAATTCTGTTCTCCTACACACCGAAAATTCTTAAGCATAAATGATGAACTGTTGAAATAAGAATTAATTTCTGCGCTTAGTAATTTTTATGCTTTACTGAGCCAATTTTAGGAATCATCGTAATAAACGTAATTAACACACTAAATACTTGCACTCCTTCGTACATCAATAATATACGTATGATTATGAATATGAATAGTAATGAATGGTAGTTTTTCCAAAAACCTGGAAAGGTGAACATTTTCGTTACTGACAATTATTCGACTTTAGGATATAGAATATCATAGTGACCAGGCCGGTAGAGGAGATGAATAGAAGGTGGGATAGTGTCAGGGAAGTCATGTTGAGCTCCGACACCCCGATCCATGTACACAATCCGAACTCCAACTCCAAGGGCTGTAGTCAGAGCAATAATATGTATGTGGTCACTCTCTTTGTACATCGGCTCCACTTCAAACTGACAAAATTCTTCCAAAGAACGATCCCCTTCAATGAAATTAGAGTAGAAATCTGAAGATTTTCTCAGCTCAGCCGAAGTAAGAATTCGTAAGTATACAACCATGTAATCAGCCAAACTTTGTTCTTGGAATACATTTTGAAGTTCTTCCTCAGTCAGTCCATTTCCTACTCTATCCACAACCTGTATCAAATCAATTATTAATTATAAATTAACACAATTAAGACACCCATGAGGGAGTATACTAGGTACTCTCGTTATTTATTATTAGTTAACAACTATATTAATTCAAACCCATTATTTATATCTCAAAGAACTAAACAAAACTGATTTTATAGAATGTTTATAATTATACCTCCAGAAAATTGTCGTAGAAATCGTCAACGGTAAACTGAGTGAATCCAGCGGCCTTAAGAATATCCTTAGATTCAACAACTTTTTCCCTGAAAGCTTTGATTTCATCCGGTTTCCCCAGAAGTCTTTCCAATGAACCATAGCAAAATGCTCGAAAGAAGCAGTTACCATCTGGTCTCGTTCGGCGGAGGAAGCCATACGTTTTGTTAATTTCTCCGATTTTGTTAATATACACCTGATCTCCGGCATAATCGGGAAGCAAAACAGTTAATTCCTCCTTACTTCGAACAAGTGGAATTGTTGTAGAGATCTACATAAATAATTATGGATTCAATGTCAAATGATTAAACTTAACTTGAATAAAATGACTGATGACACTGAATTCAGTTATAAACAAGAATTAAGTACAAAACTAAACCTTCATAAATATATCAATGTTTATTATTTTATTTATTTTACCTCGGAGTCGATAGCCTCTTGCTGTTTTATGATCAGACCGTCAAGG